>CM064480.1:19389472-19657821 GCA_032716605.1 Paralithodes platypus | reverse complement strand
GAAAGGTATCGAGTCAAAAACTCCTGATTAGAGGCCCACAACTGTGTGGACTTAATAACTTCCACCGAAAGATTATTAAGGAAACGTAGAGGCTGTCCCCTTGCGTAAATCGTGGGTCTTACCCACAACGCCGGGATTCTTCTCTTTAAAGTCCTCGACCAAGAGAGAAGCCAGTGTACGCTCCATCAAGCGTTCACCCGGACTTGCGACCCATAAAGCACCCTGGTGATTTAGAGGTGCCACTCTTAAATATTTGGTTAGAGCTTGCACTGGGCAAAAAAGATGGTGCACCTTTCCCCTTTTTAACGCCGGCACCGTGAACTCTGAAAACACGTGTTCACTGTGCTCATTCTTGGCTATGAATCCTGGGGAAGGTGCAATGTGAATACACTCATGAAGCCTATCAAACCTGAGGCAATTAGGTGTGTTGCTCATCGCCGCCAGCTCAGATACTCTGTTCCCGGTAGCCAAAGCCATAAGGAATACTGCCCTTTTGTAAAATCTGCAGTCTTTGGCACATACGGGAACGAGAATAACGACGATGCTTTGTCCAGAGACCATGTAGGCCTGAGCTGACGGGGAGGTGGGCGGAGTTTAAAACCTGCCCACATAAATCACTTTCAGATACTGTTTCTGCATGAACAGATAAATTAAATAATTAACAACCAACGCCACCGAGGGCACAGTTTGTTTTGTTCTAAGAATCCAAGACGTAAAAGCTTGCCAATGCGATTGAAACTGTCGCTTTGTAGACTGGGTATATTGATTCGTGAATATCTTGGTCACGTCGCTACCATATGGTGCTAGCCACTTGGCCTCCTGAATGTCCATAATGAACAAGTCAGCGAGGTTTCTAGGTTGCCAATTGTGTTCTAAGTGGAATAACCCGACCGGGAGTGACACTGGGTGCGGGCACCACGTGTTCAAATGCTGGTACCACACTGCGCCGGCCACAGGGGCGCGATTAGCGAGACTACGCCTCGCTAATCCTGTAGTTTGTTGACTACGTGGCACATTAGAGACGCGTCTGGCGGCGGAAAATAGATAAATGGAACTCAACCTGTTCTCGTCCGTCATCAGAGCGTCAGGTCCGCCCGCCGGCGTTATCGTCCGGCGGGTGAGGTACAGTGGGAGTTTGTGAGTCTTCTCAGACACAAACAAATCCACTTGTGGATGGTAATGCTCCGCATACGCAAGAGCGCCCATTCTACTGTTGTGCTTTGTCTCTGAGACAGAGCGTCTGCCCAGACGTTTGCTACGCCTGGGAGATAAGATGCGTGAAGATGAATGTCCAGCCTGTTGGCTAGTATAAAAATCTTTTCTGACACGTTTAGCCACTTCCGAGATCTCATTGACTCTTTGTTTCTGAATACAGTAAACCGCATTCAGATTGTCCATTCTGAAGGCCACCGACTTGCCCCGTAAAGCAGAGCTGTGAGCCTGAAGGACAGATAAGGGGACTAGTAAGTCTTTGACATTGATGTGGAAGATTTCTAAATGGGACCAAAACCTTTGACCCTGATGCCCGAGGTTTGACTAAAAGCCCCAACCTATCGTTCCTGACGCATCCATGTCCACCCATACCGACGGCGGAGGAGAGGTTCATGACATGACTGCGTGCAACATTTCTCTCGTCGCCCAAACCGCTAGTAAGTTGTGTAATAACGTTGGGATAGGCCAACTATCCCCGCCGGTAATAGTGGGAAAAATTTGTTGCCCTCCCAGATTAAACGTTAGACTTTCAACCGGCCCAACTTCACAGTTAGCTGAACCCAGTTGAGAGAACCGACTAGAGATTCCCAAAGTCTCTGTGTCGTAGTCAGACTGTGGAGAAACATAAACAGTTTTTGCGAAATCTGTTTCGAGTATCCACACTCTGACTCAGAGTGAGAGAAGCTGTGTCCTCGACCAGCCCTATCCCCTGAAATACTCGTGGGGGAACAAGGGTTTGACTTTTACTAAGTTGACCTTGAATCCTAGAGATTTGAGATGGTTTAACGTAACGTAGACATGAATGATGCGTAACTTTTCTGTTTCTGCCACCACCAGTTAGTCGCCCAGATACCACCAGACCCTGATCCCTTGTTGTATCAGGGCTTGCGGGGACCTTGCTTGAATGCTTGTGCCAAATTGAAAACAGTCTTCCAAACTGCTGGTGAAATCAAAGAAGGAGTTAGAACTGGAGACAGAACTACTTGGCTTGCAATACGGTCAAGAAGTTTCTTCACTAAGAACATCCTCAGATCCTGCCTTGCTCGAACTGCCTCTAATAAGGCCGTCCGAATATCTCCTAAAGACTTGGATGGAAGTCTGGAGAAGCAAGCGCCGGGAAAGTTCAATGGCTTTCCTGACTTCCGCGGCTTCTATTGCCTGAGAAGAGCATAACAGAGACTTTGTTACTTGCTGGGAACCATATATTGCGAAAACAGTTTAAACGCTTTTCCTCTTAACCTAAACTCGCGGTCTAGGTAAGCTGGGGAAGGCGTGCTAAAGTGAGCTTATAATTCGCACAAATTGATTATTTGGGGGGTGGCAGCCAAGCAGAGGGGACTCCGCCGGCACCAAAAACCGGAAGAGAGAACCAAGAATGGCGTTCTGGAGGGATTTGGTGGGAAGAATATGTCATGGTTATAATAACTTGGAAAGTCCTTAATATGAACATCCAAAAAAATTCCGTAACATTGCTACCCCTGACTCATCAGGCCCGTATAAAAGAGGCATAGCTCCTGTTTTTTTGACTGGCGCCTTGTCTAAAGGAGGGGGAGATATGTCTGATATGACTCGCACAGTGGAAGTAGGGAGAGCTGCTGTGCCTGGCACATTGGAAATTGGATCTGACACAAGAGGATGGTTAGGTATTTTAGCTAAAGCAAAGGATGTAGCCAGAGGTCGCACATTCGTCGACATCGCGGGATCTCCCGTATCAAAAGGAGTTTCCGGCGTAGGGCCAAAGAACCTATTAAGTGCATTCAATAGTAGTCCATCAATCTCTTCCGCCGGTACATACCTAGCCGATGACGAACTCCGTGGAGATTCGACAGTACCCTGAGAGTCGCCTAGAAGGTGACTGGACTCTTCAACCTCCATCTCTGAGACCAGAGATTGTTGTTCTTCATCCGTTAAGTCTGGCTTATCATGGGAAGATCCCGCCGAAGCCGGGACCTCCACATGTTGCCATGTTAAAACTGGGATAGAAGATGGTACATCGGCATCCCGGTGGACGTCAGCACTAGTTGAGTCACAAAGGGATGTGTTCTGTCCTGCCAGGACTGTGAGTATCGCCATACACCTTGGCTGTGGCTGTCCCTCGCTTGCGAGCTCGGTATACTCTCTGAATGGGAGCCCTCGTCCGAGTCCCATAAAGGTTTATGATAATTAAAAGCTCCCATAGCTCATTAACACATTGAAAGCAGAGCTGGTGAGCAAAATCATAAAGTATACTAATTAATTTAATTTATATTTAATTGTATTAAAATAAATTACTATAAATAAACACAATATTATCATAATATAATCATAGAAAATATATATGTTTATTATGATTCAGTTATTAAATTATTTCATTAACAAATAAAAATAAGATAGGGATACCTGAGCTTAACGGCGTGCAACATACAGCAATGAGAGGTTCAAGTGCCGACATGACAGAGACTGGGGGAAAACTACCCCGCCCCCAGGAACTACCTGGTCACCTGGTGCAACACCAGTACTCCGCCCTGGAAAGAGAAATTTCCAGGGATTAATGCTCATAGGGTTACACCCAAAAAATGGTACAAAATATGTGCCACAAAACCGCCGGTCAACGAACCGTAGCACTCCACCACTACTTTTCGTTTTCCTTTAGTTTCATATTAAAGATTTCAGGATATCATTACCTGTCCAGAAGATTTAAGCATATCTTCTGAATCCTCATAAAGATGAAGCATATCTTTATTAAAGATGAAGTCTTTCAAGTATCCCTTTACACTTGAAACACTAGTAAGATTCCGGCATCTTTTTATCCCATAAAAAGTCTAAGCCTATCTTAATCTCTAATCCGGCTTCTCCCAGAAGCCCTCATAGATCGCCGTCTTGAAGGCCGTGATACCCTATTGTATCAATCAATTGTTTGGCAAATTATCGCGAATTGCAAATCAGTTAATATAACCACCCGAAGGTACAACCGCCGGGTTTTATATGCAATGTCAAACCAATTGTACCTGCCCCAGACCTCTTTGTAAAAAGGTCGCCAGGAGGGAAAGACTAAACAAACAAACGGCATTGTTTCAATGGCTTATTAAAGATTTCAGCATATCTTTTACCTGTCCAAAAGAATTAAGCATAACTTCTGAATCCTCATAAAGATGAAGCATATCTTTATTAAAGATGAAGTCTTTCAAGTATCCCTTTACACTTGAAACACTAGTAAGATTCAGGCATCTTTTTATCCCATAAAAAGTCTAAGCCTATCTTAATCTCTAATCCGGCTTCTCCCAGAAGCCCTCATAGATCGCCGTCTTGAAGGCCGTGATACCCTATTGTATCAATCAATTGTTTGGCAAATTATCGCGAATCGAAAATCCGTTAATTTATTAGTGGCCCCTCCATCATTGACGAACATGCCTATTACATAAGGCATCCTCTTCAAACACTAATTCGCCGTAGTTTGAATCTACCGCGCAGAGCATTTAAAATCTGAGGAGCCTTCATCATGAGCGCACGCGACCTCACTCATGGCTTCAGTCATTATGAATTGGGTTCTCACTACGAAAAAACTTCGTAAACAATAAAAACAAAAACAAAATAAGAATAACTATCCAATAAGCTTTCCATCATATCGTGGATGTACTTGTGTGGATCTTTGACCAGACGCTGATTCAGGCGTCATTCTTCCTTCTCTGCTCTGTGATCAGCCGGCCCGGACGTGTCTCTCCACGATCCGCTGGTTCCGCATTTGCTGCGTCCCTAGTGAGTTTTTTCTCATTTGTTTACTCCGGGATGTATCGAGTAAGGTTAGGATATGCGTAGCAGGAGTGTCCTGGGCTGGTTGCCCGCAGTGCAGTGTATTTTGGGTTGTGTGTTTGGGGCATCTATTTCGGATGTACCCTCGTGGTCCTGTTGTGGACAGGTGAAAAGAAAAAAAAATCATAGTTGAGTTAGCTTGTGATGCAGGCGGCTTTCATTACGCGATTAATTCTGCTGCCTTTTATCTTTCTGATGAGGTAGCGTTGCTTTGCTGACGTTCCCAGCGTATTTTTCTTCACTTAGTGAAGTTTTTTCTGGGTCCCGAGTTGGTCTTCCCTTGGTCGGAAGTTTGTGCTACAGTGGTGTGTTGGCGGTGGTTCCTGTTGTTATATTTCCAGTGTTTTTTGTTTATATCTCAACAGTTCTTGTGCCGTTTGCTTAGGCCTATCCAGCCGCTCGTAGCTTTGCCACATGTACAAGTGTTATTGATTTATTTTAAATATGTCCTACTGTGTCATGTGTATCCGGGTTTAGTTGTGTATTGGCTAATTCCACAGACTATGTTTGTTTCCTGGTTTAGTTGTGTATTGGCTAATTCCACGGATTATATTTGTGGTCCCTACGTTAGTCGTGCTTGGCTATCTCTCGGGTCCTATGTGCGTTCAGATGGTGTCTGTTCGGGGTGGGTTACTTTCCGGCGGGGTTTTCTCGGTTTCACCATGAAAACTCCGGCCGTGAGCCGTATTTGGCCACGCGTGGTTTCAAATCAGGCGGGTGTCCCCGGCGAGTTGGTGTCTGTGGCTCCAAGACTGCGTCTCTGTGTTGGTGCCTGTTTCAGGCTCCCTATGATTCCCGGCGGATTGGTGGTACCCATCTAACATTGTTCATGCGGACATATGTTATGTAGTTTTTCTACCCGGTTTTACAAACCAAAGGAAAAACCCTAGCTGTTGTTGTGGGCTTTCCTCCCCGGCGATCTTTTACAAAGAAGTGGGGATAGGAACTTATGGGGTTAACGTTTAAGACATCAGATCTCACCCGGCGGGTGTACCTTGTTAAGGTGGGATGAACGAATTGGTAATTCAGTTTAGTTAACCGGTCCATTTTAGTGATACTGTATGTATCGCCGCCCTCACTCTTACGGCGATCGAAGGCTCAATTAGGGTTAACGTATTTTTTCATAAGTTGGCCACACCCGGCGGGTGCTCCTGGGAGGGGGAAATACGGAATTTACAATTCAAGCTAGTTACCCAATTAATTGAGAGATACGGCTCTGTATCGCCGCCTTCACCATACGGCGATCTATGTGACAATTCATTAGAAGTCAGTCTCGTATCAGCCTGCCCTGTGTTAATCTGCTAGATACTTCAGGGGCCGGCGTCTTTGTGGGGGGTTGTTTTCAAAATTGAGTCTTGTAACAGTCACCGCCAGAAAGACTTTATAAACGCCATACTGGTCTTTTATATTATGTCAGAGGGTATTCTTAAAACTTTCTTAAAGACATGTCTAGATATTCGGATATCTTTATAAAAAAAACGCCGCGTAACGAGCTGTAATCATTGTGAGATTACGCCTCGTTATCCGGCGGGTTATGAACACTTGTATGCGATCATTTTTGGTTAACCTTATGAGCATTAATTCCTGGAAATTTTCTTTTTTTCCAGGGCTGGGCCCCGGCGGACCAATACAGACCCTGCAGTAAGTCCCCACCAGTCTCTGTCATGGCTACCTTTGCCCCGGTTTTTGCTTTATGCATTAATCCAACCTGTGCCGGTATCCCTCTTTTTGCGCACACTCTTTGTATCAGGTGTGTTAAATGTCTAGACCGTTCAAGAGGTCTGTGGGTGATGCGCAACTGTTCCTTTTGCTCCCAACTAAGTGTCAAAGTCCTCCAAGATAATGATAAGACCGCAGCGGTCGCCTTACGAGAAGTTCGGCAACAAATGTCAGCGTATACTACGATTGTGGCTCATAAGGCACTTCAATGTGACAACGTCCCTCTTTGGGATAGGCTTCTTCTTGAGCACCCTCCCCCTAATAAACGTTCCTCTCGAGTAACTTGTCATAAGCCGGCGGAGACTGGACAGGGTTCTGTGTCATCTCCTGCCCCTTCTACTTCGAAACGTCACCGTGAGCCTACACCCCCGGCGGCAGTCTCCTCGTCTCCGGCGAGATATAGGTCTAGGTCACCCCTTAGACACCAGCCACACAGTCTTGCCTCTTCACCATCGAGTAAGAGGAGTAAGACAGAAAGTTCCACCAGGGGTCACGGCGATAAATCCTCCAAATCAAAGAGTAGTTCACGGTCACACCGCAGCCATAAATCTTCAAAAAAGGATTCCCATGATAGAAAGGCCTCCCGACACTCACCTGTTTCTAGTGCTTCTCGTCATACCTCTACCCCAGACAGAGTTGGTGTTCGGTCTCAAGGGTCCAATGTAGTACCTGTACCTAAAGATGATTTACCCATTAACATTTTAACCCTGGAGTTGGAGGGTTCAGAGGACTCAGTGGTTGAGAGTGTTTCAGACTGCCACGGGAGTAGAGGCCAAGGCCTAGGTGTTTGGCGATATTCTCGTCCGGGGCCTGACCACCCACTTCCGGCTCAAACTATTCACACAGTGGCTGACGTCCATCGGGATGCGGCGATCCCTTCCTCTACTCCTAACTTATCTTGGCAACAAGATGGTACCCCAGCTTCGGCGGGATCTTCTCAGGAGGAACAGGATGACAAAGACGAGGTTTCGATGATATCGGATATGGAAGGGCAAGAGTCAGGTTCAGGCTTCGATGCCGCACAAGATCTTAATGATTCATCAGTGAGCACATCATCAAATCAATTTGTCACTGCACAAGAAATTGATGGGCTACTTGATAATGCTTTATCTAGATTTTTTGGCCAACAGCAGGAATCTCCCACGGTGGACTTGGGACCTCCCACGACAAGCTCTACGGTATGGCCTCTGATGACTTCTATTGCTTTGCCTCAGATCCCTCACCCCCCCTCTATGTCACCATCGGTGGTTACTAGGCCTGCTACGGCGGCATTGACCACTTCGAATGTAAGGGTTATAACGGATGTCAATCCGCCCCCTCTAGACAGAGCGCCTCTCAAAAAGGTAGCTATTCCCTTGCTTTACGGACCAGACGAGTCATGGGTCCTTTTGACCCCCACTAAACCAGAGCTAGCCCAACCTACCTTGTCAGGGGAGCTCCCAGTGCCGCGTGAGTGGGTCATCCAGGGCAATAAATCTAAGAAATTAAGGGCCTTGGATACTTTGGGGAATGTGCTAGATGTCAACATCAAGGCTATACCTAGTTATTATCACCAGGACTATTTTGTTTATACTGCTAAGCCTGCTTTACCCCCTGCCTCAGCTTCAAGATTGTTTTCTGACTGGTCTAAGCATGATGGGTTTAATGACATTAAGACACTGTCAGCTCTCACTCCAGAACTCGATTTGCAAACCGTCACAGACGCGGCAGCTAATCCAGTCTTGAAGGTGGGGCAGTTGGGCCCAGGACCTTGGTTGGAATGGGAGACAGAGGCTCAAAACTTTGCGACCACATTTACTTCCAAAACTTCCCACCAGATCCCTCAAGATACTCATTCTTGCTTCTCCATGCCAGTGTGTTTTGCCGGCGGAGTCCCTTCGGCTTTGTTTGCTTTCTTAGCTGCTCCTAAAATTAATCTTTGTGAGCTAAAAGACCCTTTCACTACCCCTACCCCAACTCACCTAGACCGTGAATTTAGGCTACGGGGGAAAGCCTTTCGCCTGTTCTCTCAATACATAGTGTCTCAACAGGTAGCTAAGTCTTTGCTCCAGTCCACTCAGGCAATCACAGACGCGGATGCCAGACGTTCGATTGAATTGTCCCGGCGACTGCTTCTTCAGTCGTCAATCCAATCATTAGGTGACGTACGCACTGCCTTGCTTGAGGCGGTACGAGCGAGACAAGATCTTCGAATATCCTTAGTCCGCAAACTGCCTGATCGCATTTCGAATCAGGTGGTCATGTCGCCAGTGCTCACTCCCTCTTTAATGTCCCCTGAAGTGTGGCGAACGGTTTTTAATATGGCTCAGGCCGTTAAACACAGTCCCACCCCTTCTAAGAAACCTGCCTTTAACTTCCCCAAACCCAGGCCAGTCGCTAAAGCTCAGCCGGGAGGATCTAAGCCCTTTCTTCCACCTAAGTCCTCCTCCGCTCAAGGTCAGTTCAGGCATAGACAGGGTAGGTTTTCAGGTCAGAGAGGACGCGGCTATCATAAGCCAGGTCAGGGCCCGTCTTCTGCCAACGCCAGCCAGCCGGCGAAGCGTCCACCACTGCCAACTCCACCACCGTCAAAAAACTAAGGTCTCTCTCACTCCCGGTGCCAGTAGTAAGGCCGGCGGATCCGAGGGTAGTACAGCCGGCGAACCCTGGTCTGCTAACTGGGTCGTTCCGAACGTGTCACAAAGCATGGCCGGTAAACACTTGGGCACGGATGGTGGCACGCAAGGGCATCACTTGGCAGTGGCTCCGGCGACCTCGCTTACGTCAGCCGACAACGGCGAATTTTGTTTCTTTAGAGGTGGAGTCACTGGTCCAGGAAATGATTGCCAAGAATGTCATCATCCCGGTCCCCCCAAATTACCCTGTATTCACGTCCAAGCTCTTTTTGGTTCCCAAACGGGACAGTGTTCAGATGAGACCGGTCGTCGACCTGTCTTATCTGAACCTTCACATTCACAACGAGTCATTCCGAATGTTAACAGTACACCAAATCAGGCTAACACTTCCGCCGGGAGGTTGGATGTGTTCCCTAGACCTGCCAGATGCTTATTGGCACGTATCGGTCAACAAAAGATTTCAAACGTTTCTGGCCTTACGGATCAGGCACCAAAATTTTGTTTTTCAGAGGATGCCATTCGGTTTGAACCTGGCACCTCGACTATTCACGAAATTAGTCCGGCAAGCCCTGATGCCGTTGTTAAAGCAAGGAATCAGAGTTCTGTGGTACCTAGACGACTGGCTGGTGGTGGCAGAGACAGAGCAATGCGTCAAACATGTCAACATACTTTTAACTCATGTCAAAGCTCTAGGGTTCAAGGTAAATCTGGTAAAGTCAAACCTTGTCCCCTCACGAGTAATTCAGTGGATAGGGCTGGTTTGGGACACAGCGGCTCTCACTCTGAGTCAGAGTGTGGACAATCGCAACAGGTTTCGCAGGAAACTGTTCATGTTTCTTCACAGTCTGACTACGACACGGAGGGTCTGGGAGTCTCTGGTCGGCTCTCTCAACTGGATTCAACTAACTGTAATGTTGGGCCGGTTGAAAGTAAAACGGTTAATATTGGAGGGCAACAAATATTTCCCACTCTTACCGGCGGGAAAATTATGGCCCATCCCAAAATTAATCCACACCTTACTGGCGGTCTGGGCGAAGAGGGAAACGCTGCACTCAGTAATGTCATGGACCTCTCCTCCGCCAACGGTATGGGTAGACACGGATGCGTCAGGCACGATAGGTTGGGGATTTCAGTCAAACCAGGGGCACCAGGGTCAGGGGCTTTGGTCCCACTTAGAAATCTCCCACATCAATGTCAAAGAATTACTAGTCCCCTTGTATTTCCTTCAGGCTCACGGCTCTACTTTACGGGGCAAGTCGGTGGCCTTCAGAATGGACACTCTGAATGCAGTTCACTGTATTCAGAAACAGGGGTCAACGAGATCAAGGAAGTTGCTAAACGTGTCGGAAGAGATTTTTACTCTAGCCAACAGGCTAGACATTTATCTTCACGCATCTTATCTCCCAGGCGTAGCAAACGTCTGGGCAGACGCTCTGTCCCGGAGACAGAGCACGACAGTAGAATGGGAGCTCAAGCAACCCATTTTCAACCTAATGATTGCAGAGCTCTACCATCCACAAGTGGATCTGTTTGCGTCCGAGGGGACTCACAAACTCCCTCTATACCTCACCCGCCGGACGGAAACGCTGGCAGGGGGGCCGGACGCCCTAGTGACAGACTGGAACAGATGGAGCTCCATCTATCTGTTTCCGCCGCCAGACGCGTGACTAATGTGCCACGTAGTGAACAAACTACGAGATTATCGAGGCTTAGTCTCGCTAATCGCGCCCCTGTGGCCGGCGCAGTTATGGTACCAGCAATTGAAGACGTGGTGCTCGCACCCGGTGTCGCTCCCGGTCGAGTATTTCCACTTAGACACGATTGGCAACCTAGTGACCTCGCTGACTTTTGCATTATGGACATTCAGGAGGCCAAGTGGCTAGCACCGTATGGTAGAGATGTGACCAATAAATTAATCAATCAATATACTCAGTCTACGAAACGACAGTATCAATCACATTGGCAAGCCTTTACTTCTTGGATCATTAGAACAGAACAGACTGTGCCCTCAGTGGCGTTAGTATTTAATTATTTGAATTATCTGTTTGAGCAGAAACGTTTATCTGTGGTAACGCTAAAAAATCACTTAACTGCGATTCGAGTGCCCTTTTTAGACCTTACAGGTCTCTCCATACCGGTGGTGGAGGAAACAGGTTTTATGAGAGCATGTTTTAAACTCCGCCCACCTCCCCGTCAGCTCATGCCTACTTGGTCTCTGGACAAGGCATTGTCTTTACTTCACTCTCGTCTGTACCAAAATACTGCAGATTTTGCGTTACTTTTAAAAAAGGCGGTATTCCTTTTGGCTTTGGCCACCGGGAACAGAGTGTCTGAGCTGGCGGCGATGAGCAACACACCTAATTGCCTTAGGTTTGGTAGACTTAATGAATGTATTCACATTGCACCTTCCCGAGGATTTGTAGCCAAGAATGAGCACAGTGCGCACGTGTTTTCTGAGTTCACTGTGCCGGCGTTAAAAAGGGGAAAGGTGCACCATAATCTATGTCCAGTGCAAGCTCTAACTAAATATTTGAGAGTAGCTCCTCTAAACCCCCAAGGTGCTTTATGGGTAGCGAGTACTGGCAAACGCTTACTGAAACGGAGGTTAGCTTCTCTTCTGGTCGAAGTCATTAAAGAGAGTAATCCCGGCGTTGTGGGTCGGGCCCACGGGGGGGGGGTGCAGTCAGTGTAACATAGGACACCCTAGACCCCGCCGGAATGTAAGAGCTGTGAGACAAATTATGGATAATGTAATATGAATATTGCTCTGTTCTATTCAGGGCGAGAAATGTTGCTAGTACATTGTTAGTACAAACAACAGTGTTGTTATAGTAGTTTTAGCTGTGAAAGCAATTTAGTTTAAACAATGGAGATCGTTTGTAAAACATTTCCACGAATATTATGGGGTTTATTATGTGCACATGTAAACTTATAACTTATTATTTTTGTCACCACTCGTTGAGTGGGGTGCCTTTGTAACTACAGATCTGTTCACAGAATCTCCAGAGTTACCCTTTTTTGTCAAGCAGTCTTCTTTGAAGCACGCACCTGCTTGAACCCCTTTTTTGTATATATATGGGCTGCGCCATGTTTAAATATATTTTCGAAGTAAGAATATTATGTGGTTGTTTGATTATCTGCGTTTCTAGAGTTATGATATGATTACGAATGTCCCCCTCCAGTCTTAGAAATCAGGCATGTTCGTCAATGATGGAGGGGCCACTAATAAATTATAGGTTTGACTCCTGTAAGGAGATAAAGAAAACCTAATATTTAGTAGTGGCCCCGTAATCATTGACGACTGGGGCCCTCCCGACCATCCCCTTCCCATTCGTTGATGTATTAAGGATTTTGGTTTACTTGATATGTCAGTGAAGGAAGAATGACGCCTGAATCAGCGTCTGGTCAAAGATCCACACAAGTACATCCACGATATGATGGAAAGCTTATTGGATAGTTATTCTTATTTTATTTTTGTTTTTATTTTTTACGAAGTTTTTTCGTAGTGAGAACCCAATTCATAATGACTGAAGCCATGAGTGAGGTCGCGTGCGCTCATGATGAAGGCTCCTCAGATTTTAAATGCTCTGCGCGGTAGATTCAAACTACGGCGAATTAGTGTTTGAAGAGGATGCCTTATGTAATAGGCATGTTCGTCAATGATTACGGGGCCACTACTAAATATTAGGTTTTCTTTATCTCCTTACAGGAGTCAAACCTATAATATAACCACCCGAAGGTACAACCGCCGGGTTTTATATGCAATGTCAAACCAATTATACCTGCCCCAGACCTCTTTGTAAAAAGGTCGCCGGGAGGGAAAGACCAAACAAACAGACAGCATTGTTTCAATGGCTTTGAAAAGCCGAGAAAACCATATCCAACAGGTGTCAGCATGATCACCTAGATAACTGTGTGGAGCCCCCCTCGCCGGGAATAACACAGGAAGCCTGATCCCAGGCTCGACCACAGAAAACGCAGTTTCTGATGAGCCCTCAAGCGACCAAACTCGTCGGGGTAACTTACCTATTTTAGCCATCCTGACTAAAACTTTGTAAACAAAAACGGTGTTCTCGGAGCAACGAGAAAAACGCCGGAAAGGTAACCCACACCAAACGAGACATTTTAACACATTTTATACAAAGGGTGTGCGCAAAAATAGGGATACCTGAACAGGAGGGCGTAATGCATAAAGCAAAAACCGGGGCAAAGGTAGCCATGACAGAGACTGGTGGGATACTTACTCCAGGTTCTGCATAGACGCCCGGGACCCAGCTCTGGAAAAAAAGAAAATTTCCAGGAATTAATGCTCATAAGGTTAACCCAATCATGTTCGCACACAAGTGTTAAATAACCCGCCGGGTAACGAGACGTAATACTCAACGACTACAGCTCGCTACGCGATGGGGTTTCCTAAGTAAAAGATTTCAGAATATCTTAATTTGTCCAAAAGATTTATGAATACCCTCTGACATAATATATAAAGACCAGCATGGCGTTTATAACTGATTAAGTCTTTCCGGTGGTGTTTGTTTCAAGATTCAATTTTGGAGAAAAAAAAACTAAAAAAGATGCCGGCTCCCGAATTATCTCGTATATCAAAAACTGGGAAGCCTGACAACTATACGAGATCTAACTTCTCCCGAAGTATCTTTTTAGATCGCCGTATGTTGAAGGCGGCGATACACAATGCATCCCTCAATTGTCTGGTCAACTAAACTGAATTTTGCAAATTCGGTCATCCCACCCTTCCAGGTTGCACCCGCCGGGTGATTTAAAGTTTAAAAGTTAACCCCAATTGTTCCTATCCCCACTTCTTTGTAAAAGATCGCCGGGGAGGAAATACAACAACAGCATAGTTTTATATTGGCTTTGCAAAACCGAAAAAACTACAAACAATACGTGTCCATATGAACACTGTTAGATGGGTACAACCCACCCGCCGGGAATCATAAGGAGCCTGAAACAGGCACCCCAGAGACGCAGTCCTGGGGAGCCACAGACACCCACTCGCCGGGGAAACAAGCCTGTTTTAAACCACGCGTGGCCAAAACTCGGCAACCAGCCGGGGTTATCAAGGTGAAACCGAGAAAAACCCGCCGGAAAAAACCCACCCCTTCCAGATACCATCAGAACGCACCACCGGACCGAGGCGTAGCCAAAACACAACTAACGCCGGGCCCAACATAGTCCGTGGAATTAGCCAATACACAACTAACCCAGGACACATAACTAGTCCGTGGAATTAGCCAATACACAACTAAACCAGGACACACATGACACAGTAGTACATATTTAGAAAATAAATCAATAACACTTGTATATGTGGTAAAGCTACGAGAGGCTGGCTAGGCCTAGGCAGACGGATAACAGTAACATGTCGGAATATAAACCAAAAGCACTGAATTATATCACAACAGGAACCACCGCCAACACACCACTGTAGCAAACACTTCCGGCAAAGGGAAGAACTGACTCGGGACCCAGAAAAAACTTCACTAAGTGAAGAAAAATACGCTGGGAACGTCAGCAAAAATACGCTGCCTCATCAGAAAGATAAAAGGAAGAAATAACGCGTAATGAGAGCCGCCTGCATCACAAAGCTAGCTAACTGTGAAAAAGTTCACATGTCCACAACAGGACCACGAGGGTACATCCGAAATAGATGCCCCAAACACACGACCCAAAATACACTGCACTGCGGGCAACTAGCCCAGGACACTCCTGCTACGCATATCCTAACCTTACTCGATACATCCCGGAGTAAACAAATTAGAAAAAAATCACTAGGGATTATGCGAGAAGCTCTTGAGTGAGGACTCTGCAAGAATTATAGGTTTGACTCCTGTAAGGAGATAAAGAAAACCTAATATTTAGTAGTGGCCCCTCCATCATTGACGAACATGCCTATTACATAAGGCATCCTCTTCAAACACTCATCCGCCGTAGTTTAAATCTACCGCGCAGAGCATTTAAAATTTGAGGAGCCTTCATCATGAGCGCACGCGACCTCACTCATGGCTTCAGTCATTATGAATTGGGTTCTCACTACGAAAAAACTTCGTAAAAATTAAAAAACAAAAAGAAAATAAGAATAACTATCCAATAAGCTTTCCATCATATCGTGGATGTACTTGTGTGGATCTTTGACCAGACGCTGATTCAGGCGTCATTCTTCCTTCACTGACATATCAAGTAAACCAAAATCCTTAATACATCAACGAATGGGAAGGGGATGGTCGGGAGGGCCCCAGTCGTCAATTATTACGGGGCCACTACTAAATATTAGGTTTTCTTTATCTCCTTACAGGAGTCAAACCTATAATTTATTAGTGGCCCCTCCATCATTGACGAACATGCCTGATTTCTAAGACTGGAGGGGGACATTCGTAATCATATCATAACTCTAGAAAAGCAGATAATCAAACAACCACATAGTATTCTTACTTTTGTAAAAAAGAGATATTCGGGTGTATAAACTTTATACATCCTAAATCTTCAAAAGGGGGTACAAGCAGGAGCGTGCTTCAAAGAAGCCTGCTTGAAAAAGGATTAACTCTGAGACTGTGCACAGATCTGCTAGTTAAGAAGGCACCCCACTTAAAGTAAGTGGTGAAAACTAAAAACTTATAAGTTTAGATGTGCACATATAAACCACATTAACTAGTGGATATATTCCTAAAATATAACCAAACATAAACGAATTCTTGTACATTCGTAGAAGTACTGAACTTGTGTACTTATGCAGAAGTAATTACTTCAAAAGTAAAAGTCGTAGTTGCAACTACCGATATTTCTCAAAAATCTATTTCTTCACAGCCAAAGCTACTTACAACAAGAATTGTTGTAACACTACTATTGGCCTTTAGCACAATTTCCTGCAATGAATACTACAGAGAAATTTTATAATACAATGCCTACAACCAGTATCACAGCTCGTATGTTCCGAACACATACTCCGGAGGGGTCTAGGGTGTCCTATGTCACACTGACTGCACCCTCCCCCGCCCCCCCCCCCCCTTTTTCTTGAAATTAAACAAAACGTGACTAAAAGGGCCACCTAGACCCTCTGCCGTAAAGCTATACATGGCAAGGAAGGTTTGTCCAGAGCTACTGAAAGGTATCGAGGCAAAAAACTCCTGATTAGAGGCCTACAAATGTGTGGACGTAATAACTTCCACCGAAAGATTATTAAGGAAACGTAAAGAGGCTGTCCCCTTGCGTAAATCGTGGGTCTTACCCACAACGCCGGGATTCTTCTCTTTAAAGTCCTCGACCAAGAGAGAAGCCAGTGTACGCTCCATCAAGCGTTCACCCGGACTTGCGACCCATAAAGCACCCTGGTGATTTAGAGGTGCCACTCTTAAATATTTGGTTAGAGCTTGCACTGGGCAAAAAAGATGGTGCACCTTTCCCCTGTTTAATGCCGGCACCGTGAACTCTGAAAACACGTGTTCACTGTGCTCAATCTTGGCTATGAATCCTGGGGAAGGTGCAATGTGAATACACTCATGAAGCCTATCAAACCTGAGGCAATTAGGTGCGTTGCTCATCGCCGCCAGCTCAGATACTCTGTTCCCGGTAGCCAAAGCCATAAGGAATACTGCCCTTTTGTAAAATCTGCAGTCTTTGGTACATACGGGAACGAGAATAACGACGATGCCTTGTCCAGAGACCATGTAGGCCTGAGCTGACGGGGAGGTGGGCGGAGTTTAAAACCTGCTCACATAAATCACTTTCAGATAAATGTTTCTGCATGAACAGATAAATTAAATAATAAACAACCAACGCCACCGAGGGCACAGTTTGTTTTGTTCTAAGAATCCGAGACATAAAAGCTTGCCAATGCGATTGAAACTGTCACTTTGTAGACTGGGTATATTGATTCGTGAATATCTTGGTCACGTCGCTACCATATGGTGCTAGCCACTTGGCCTCCTGAATGTCCAAAATGAACAAGTCCGCGAGGTTTCTAGGTTGCCAATTGTGTTCTAAGTGGAACAACCCAACCAGGAGTGACACTGGGTGCGGGCACCACGTGTTCAAATGCTGGTACCACACTGCGCCGGCCACAGGGGCGCGATTAGCGAGACTACGCCTCGCTAATCCTGTAGTTTGTTGACTACGTGGCACATTAGAGACGCGTCTTGGCGGCGGAAAATAGATAAATGGAACTCAACCTGTTCTCGTCCGTCATCAGAGCGTCAGGTCCGCCCGCCGGCGTTATCGTCCGGCGGGTGAGGTACAGTGGGAGTTTGTGAGTCTTCTCAGACGCAAACAAATCCACTTGTGGATGGTAATGCTCCGCACACGCAAGAGCGCCCATTCTACTGTTGTGCTTTGTCGCTGAGACAGAGCGTCTGCCCAGACGTTTGCTACGCCTGGGAGAGAAGATGCGTGAAGATGAATGTCCAGCCTGTTGGCTAGTATAAAAATCTTTTCTGACACGTTTAGCCACTTCCGAGATCTCATTGACCCTTGTTTCTGACTACAGTGAATCGCATTCAGATTGTCCATTCTGAAGGCCACCGACTTGCCCCGTAAAGCAGAGCCGTGAGCCTGAAGGACAGATAAGGGGACTAGTAAGTCTTTGACATTGATGTGGAAGATTTCTAAATAGGACCAAAACCTTTGACCCTGATGCCCGAGGTTTGACTAAAAGCCCCAACCTATCGTTCCTGACGCATCCATGTCCACCCATACCGACGGCGGAGGAGAGGTTCATGACATGACTGCGTGCAACATTTCTCTCGTCGCCCAAACCGCTAGTAAGTTGTGTAATAACGTTGGGATAGGCCATACTATCCCCGCCGGTAATAGTGGGAAAAATTTGTTGCCCTCCCAGATTAAACGTTAGATTTACAACCGGCCCAACTTCACAGTTAGCTGAACCCAGTTGAGAGAACCGACTAGAGATTCCCAAAGTCTCTGTGTCGTAGTCAGACTGTGGAGAAACATAAACAGTTTTTGCGAAATCTGTTTCGAGTGTCCACACTCTGACTCAGAGTGAGAGAAGCTGTGTCCTCGACCAGCCCTATCCCCTGAAATACTCGTGGGGGAACAAGGGTTTGACTTTTACTAAGTTGACCTTGAATCCTAGAGATTTGAGATGGTTTAACGTAACGTAGACATGAATGATGCGTAACTATTCTGTTTCTGCCACCACCAGGTAGTCGCCCCGATACCACCATACCCTGATCCCTTGTTCTAACAAGGGCATCAGGGCTTGTGGGGACCTTGCTTGAATGCTTGTGCCAAATTGAAAACAGTCTTCCAAACTGCTGGTGAAATCAAAGAAAGAATTAGAACTGGAGACAGAACTACTTAGCTTGCAATACGGTCAAGAAGTTTCTTCACTAAGAACATCCTCAGATCCTGCCTTGCTCGAACTGCCTCTAATAAGGCCGTCCGAATATCTCCTAAAGACTTGGATGGAAGTCTGGAGAAGCAAGCGCCGGGAAAGTTCAATGGCTTTCCTGACTTCCGCGGCTTCTATTGCCTGAGAAGAGCGTAACAGAGACTTTGTTACTTGCTGGGAACCATATATAGCGAAAACAGTTTAAACGCTTTTCCTCTTAACATAAACTCGCGGTCTAGGTAAGCTGGGGAAGGCGTGCTAAAGGGAGCTTATAATTCGCACAAATTGATTATTTGGGGGGTGGCAGCCAAGCAGAGGGGACTCCACCGGCACCAAAAACCGGAAGAGAGAACCAAGAATGGCGTTCTGGAGGGATTTGGTGGGAAGAATATGTCATGGTTATAATAACTTGGAATGTCCTTAGGATGAACATCCAAAACATTTCCGTAACATTGCTACCCCTGACTCATCCGGCCCGTATAAAAGAGGCATAGCTCCCGTTTTTTACTGGCGCCTTGTCTAAAGGAGGGGGAGATATGTCTGATATGACTCGCACAGTGGAAGTAGTGAGAGCCGCTGTGCCTGGCACATTGGAAATTGGATCTGACACAAGAGGATGGTTAGGTATTTTAGCTAAAGCAAAGGATGTAGCCAGAGGTCGCACATTCGTCGACATCGCGGGATCTCCCGTATCAAAAGGAGTTTCCGGCGTAGGGCCAAAGAACCTATTAAGTGCAATCAAAAGTAGCCCATCAATCTCTTCCGCCGGTACATACCTAGCCGATGACGAACTCCGTGGAGATTCGACAGTACCCTGAGAGTCGCCTAGAAGGTGACTGGACTCTTCAACCTCCATCTCTGAGACCAGAGATTGTAGTTCTTCATCCGTTAAGTCTGGCTTATCATGGGCAGATCCCGCCGAAGCCGGGACCTCCACATGTTGCCATGTGAAAACTGTGATAGAAGATGGTACATCGGCATCCCGGTGGACGTCAGCACTAGTTGAGTCACAAAGGGATGTGTTCTGTCCTGCCAGGACTGTGAGTATCGCCATACACCTTGGCTGTGGCTGTCCCTCGCTTGCGAGCTCGGTATACTCTCTGAATGGGAGCCCTCGTCCGAGTCCCGTAAAGGTTTATGATAATTAAAAGCTCCCATAGCTCATTAACACATTGAAAGCAGAGCTGGTGAGCAAAATCATAAAGTATACTAATTAATTTAATTTATATTTAATTGTATTAAAATAAATTACTATAAATAAACACAATATTATCATAATATAATCATAGAAAATATATATGTTTATTATGATTCAGCTATTAAATTATTTCATTAACAAATAAAAATAAGATAGGGCTACCTGAGCTTAACGGCGTTGATCATACAGCAATGAGAGGTTCAAGTGCCGACACGACAGAGACGGGGAAAACTACCCCGCCCCCGGGAACTACCTGGTCACCTGGTGCAACACCGGTACTCCGCCCTGGAAAGAGAAATTTCCGGGGATTAATGCTCATAGGGTTACACCCAAAAAATGGTACAAAATATGTGCTTCAATACCGCCGGTCAACGAACCGTAGCACTCCACCACTACTTTTCGCTTTCCTTTAGTTTCATATTAAAGATTTCAGCATATCGTTACCTGTCCAGAAGATTTAAGTATATCTTCTGAATCCTCATAAAGATGAAGCATATCTTTATTAAAGATGAAGTCTTTCAAGTATCCCTTTACACTTGAAACACTAGTAAGATTCCGGCATCTTTTTATCCCATAAAAAGTCTAAGCCTATCTTAATCTCTAATCTGGCTTCTCCCAGAAGCCCTCATAGATCGCCGTCTTGAAGGCCGTGATACCCTATTGTATCAATCAATTGTTTGGCAAATTATCGCGAATTGCAAATCAGTTAATATAACCACCCAAAGGTACAACCGCCGGGTTTTATATGCAATGTCAAACCAATTGTACCTGCCCCAGACCTCTTTGTAAAAAGGTCGCCGGGAGGCAAAGACTAAACAAACAAACGGCATTGTTTCAATGGCTTATTAAAGAGTTCAGCATATCTTTTACCTGTCCAAAAGAATTAAGCATAACTTCTTAATCCTCATAAAGATGAAGCATATCTTTATTAAAGATGAAGTCTTTCAAGTATCCCTTTACACTTGAAACACTAGTAAGATTCAGGCATCTTTTTATCCCATAAAAAGTCTAAGCCTATCTTAATCTCTAATCCGGCTTCTCCCAGAAGCCCTCATAGATCGCCGTCTTGAAGGCCGTGATACCCTATTGTATCAATCAATTGTTTGGCAAATTATCTCGAATCGCAAATCCGTTAATATAACCACCCGAAGGTATAACCGCCGGGTTTTATATGCAATGTCAAACCAATTATACCTGCCCCAGACCTCTTTGTAAAAAGGTCGCCGGGAGGTAAAGACCAAACAAACAGACAGCATTGTTTCAATGGCTTTGAAAAGCAGAGAAAACCAAGTCCAACAGGTGTCAGCCTGATCACCTAGAAAACTGTGTGGAGCCCCCCTCGACGGGAATAACCCAGGAAGCCTGATCCCAGGCTCGACCATAGAAAACACAGTTTCTGATGAGCCCTCAAGCGACCAAACTCGTCGGGGTAACGTACCTATTTTAGCCATCCTGACTAAAACTCGGTAAACAAAAACGGTGTTCTCGGAGCAACGAGAAAAACGCGGAAAGGTAACCCACACGAAACTATACATTACAGGAGGGCGTAAAGTATAAAGCAATGAATAACACAGGAAGCCTGATCCCAGGCTCGACCACAGAAAATGCAGTTTCTTATGAGCCCTCAAGCGACCAAACTCGTCGGGGTAACTTACCTATTTTTAGCCATCCTGACTAAAACTCGGTAAACAAAAACGGTGTTCTCGGAGCAACGAGAAAAAACGGCGGAAAGGTAACCCACACCAAACGAGACATTTTAACACATTTTATACAAAGGGTGTGCGCAAAAATAGGGATACCTGAACAGGAGGGCGTAATGCATAAAGCAAAAACCGGGGCAAAGGTAGCCATGACAGAGACTGGTGGGATACTTACTCCAGGTTCTGCATAGACCCGCCGGGACCCAGCTCTGGAAAAAAAAAAATTTCCAGGAATTAATGCTCATAAGGTTAACCCCATCATGTTCGCACACAAGTGTTAAATAACCCGCCGGGTAACGAGACGTAATACTCAACGACTACAGCTCGCTACGCGGTGGGGTTTCCTAAGTAAAAGATTTCAGAATATCTTAATTTGTCCAAAAGATTTATGAATACCCTCTGACATAATATATAAAGACCAGCATGGCGTTTATAACTGATTAAGTCTTTCCGGTGGTGTTTGTTTCAAGATTCAATTTTGGAAAAAAAAAAACTAAAAAAGACGCCGGCCCCCGAATTATCTCGTAGATCAAAAACTGGGAAGCCTGACAAATATACGATATCTAACTTCTCCCGAAGTATCTTTTTAGATCGCCGTATGTTGAAGGCGGCGATACAAAACGTATCCCTCAATTGTCTGGTTAACTAACTGAATTGTAAATTCGTTATTCCCATCCCTCCAAGGAGCACCCGCCGGGTGTGAATATTAGTTTAAAAAACGTTAACCCCAATTGTTCCCTAAAGCGCCGTATGTTGAAGGAGGCGATACACAATGCATCCCTCAATTGTCTGGTCAACTAAACTGAATTTTGTAAATTCGGTCATCCCACCCTTCCAGGTTGCACCCGCCGGGTGATTTAAAGTTTAAAAGTTAACCCCAATTGTTCCTATCCCCACTTCTTTGTAAAAGATCACCGGGGAGGAAATACAACAACAGCATAGTTTTATATTGGCTTTGCAAAACCGAAAAAACTACAAACAACACGTGTCCGTATGAACACTGTTAGATGGGTACAGCCAACCCGCCGGGAATCATAAGGAGCCTGAAACAGGCACCCCAGAGACGCAGTCCTGGGGAGCCACAGACACCCACTCGCCGGGGAAACCAGCCTGTTTTTAAAACACGCGTGGCCAAAACTCGGCAACCAGCCGGGGTTATCAAGGTGAAACCGAGAAAAACCCACCGGAAAAAACCCACCCCGTCCAGATACCATCTGAACGCACCACCGGACCGAGGCGTAGCCAAAACACAACTAACGCCGGGCCCAACATAGTCCGTGGAATTAGCCAATACACAACTAACCCAGGACACATAAATAGTCCGTGGAATTAGCCAATACACAACTAACCCAGGACACATAAATAGTCCGTGGAATTAGCCAATACACAACTAAACCAGGACACACATGACACAGTAGTACATATTTAGAAAATAAATCAATAACACTTGTATATGTGGTAAAGCTACGAGAGGCTGGCTAGGCCTAGGCAGACGGATAACATTAACATGTCGGAATATAAACAAAAAGCACTGAATTATATCACAACAGGAACCACCGCCAACACACCACTGTAGCAAATACTTCCGGCAAAGGGAAGAACTGACTCGGGACCCAGAAAAAACTTCACTAAGTGAAGAAAAATACGCTGGGAACGTCAGCAAAAATACGCTACCTCATCAGAAAGATAAAAGGAAGCAATAACACGTAATGAAAGCCACCTGCATCACAAAGCTAGCTAACTGTGAAAAAGTTCACCTGTCCACAACAGGACCACGAGGGTACATCCGAAATAGATGCCCCAAACACACGACCCAAAATACACTGCACTGCGGGCAACCAGTCCAGGACACTCCTGCTACGCATATCCTAACCTTACTCGATACATCCCGGAGTAAACAAATGAGAAAAACTCACTAGGGACGCAGCAAATGCGGAACCAGCGGAGCGTGGAGACACGTCCGGGCCGGCTGATCGCAGAGCAGAGAAGGAAGAATGACGCCTGAATCAGCGTCTGGTCAAAGATGCACACAAGTACATCCACGATATGATGGAAAGCTTATTGGATAGTTATTCTTATTTTCTTTTTCTTTTTTCTTTTTTACAAAGTTTTTTCGTAGTGAGAACCCAATTCATAATGACTGAAGCCATGAGTGAGGTCACGTGCGCTCATGATGAAGGCTCCTCAGATTTTAAATGCTCTGCGCGGTAGATTCAAACTACGGCGGATTAGTGTTTGAAGAGGATGCCTTATGTAATAGGCATGTTCGTCAATGATGGAGGGGCCACTAATAAATAGATCGATGTCACTCATGCATGTACCCATTCCTAAGTTAAAGAAAAAGTTTTTATCCACACTACTCTGCTTAGTGACCGCATGCCCAGTGGTAAACTTTTGAGCCACCCTGTCCTTTTGTCCTCTCCCCGTAGGCCTACCAACCCAACTTCACAAACCTTCCCCTCGCATGACGCCCATCAGGATGTTTTTATATTCCGTTCCGAGTCAGTTCCGACTCGAACCCCAGTATACAGAGAGTGCAAACCTATTCTGGTATCTCTTTCACGATCCTCTAACCTAAGTAAACCACACTCCCCACCTGAACCGTAGGGGTAGAACGCGCAAGGCTATGCCTCCCTCCCACCCCCTTGAAAGAGGGTATAGGCCATACAAATGTCGCATCCACCGACCCCAAGCTCAGCTGTTTCGTTTTAGTGCCTAGGATATTATATGAACCAGAAATTGCCCGATCGATATGGATCTGACAGAGAGGCACCGCCCATGTCGAATCGTATTCCGTGCATTTCAACCAGGGTTCATTCGCTTTATATTAACGACTAATACCGTCACTTTATGCACGCATTTCGTTTTCGTAAGTTAAGTATTTCTTTTTCCTTCACCATTCTGTTCCTCCTTTTCCGTCTCTTTCCACACCTATTATACATCTAATCAGTCATCCCTTCTAATTCACAATCCACACTACTCTGTTTTCGTATCTCTGTTGTTTTATATGATTAACTCTGACAAATCTGAATACAATCCTCTCCAGAGAGCTCTAGGGAAGCCACCTAGTTTTCTCTCCATTTAAGAAGATAAACGTATATTACCCCATGCTCCGGGATTCGTTCTAGCACCTAAGTAGTTATACAATTGAACTTGAGTTATTCAACCAGGTTCTATACTTTTATATTAACGACGGCAAAATACCGTCCAATTCATGCATGTCACTTTTTTCCTAAGTTAACTCTCATTAATCCACCAATACTTTGCGTAGTAACAAGCATGCTCAGGTAACCTTTTATCCACCCTGTCGTTTTTCCATACCAACCCGAGCTTAATAACTTCCTCTAAAAAGGATGCCATCAGGATGTTAAATTGTGCCGAGCAAGTCATTTTCTCAAGCTTCCGTAAGCAGAGTACAAACCTATTTGGTACCTCCTTTAACTATCCCCTAACATAACTAACCACCCCTACAACCTGGGGCAGTGAATTAATGCGCGTGAGGCTAACCCCCCCTTTCCTCCCCTCAAAGAGGCCCAGCATCTCCCTCTCGCGTAGGACTACCGACATCCTTATGCCCGCCAAATTCTTGCTAGAAACTCTGGGTATTTACAACCCATACTATATGGAATCTATCCTGAGTAAGTGTAGAGCACGTATAAAATACCTGTATAGACAGGTGGGATGCTTGCCCGCGGCGACCAAAAAGACCCTCTGCCAAGCGCTTGTTCAATGTCATTTTGACTATTCTGTGTCATCCTGGTACTCTGCATCATCTAAATCAGCACAGCACAAACTTCAGGTCACTCAAAATAAAATGGTTAGGTTCATGCTGAACCTAGGACCCAGATCACATGTTGGCCAGGAACAACTTCAGTCACTAGGTATGCTCAATGTTTCTGACAGGGCCAAACAAATCAGGATAACTAATGCCTTCAAAATTTCTATGACAGAGCTCCAGAGTATCTAAAGAATGATTTTGTTAAAGCAAATGAGAGGAGTGGACATAATACAAGAAACATGATGTTTAATTTTAAGGTCCCGAGAATCCAAGGACAGGGTAAGCAAACATTCTTCTTCACTGCCATCAAAGACTGGAACGACCTACCCCAGTCAGTCCGTGAAAAGAGAACACTGTATTCCTTCAGACGTAGCCTGAAGGAACACCTGAACCGGACAGCTGCGAGAAGGGAGCACCAAGCTTATGTCTACTACTAAATACGACATAAGAGATAGACAAACCAAACTGAAATGATTACTGATTACGGATTACTGATATTTACTATAGGATGTAAGGTATCTTAAAATAACCCCCTAGAAATACTTTTTCTAAAGTATCTATTTCTTTATCCTCCCCTTTTCCCCAGCTAACCTAATCCCACAAGGACCCCAATGGAAATACGCCGAACGGCCTTATTGGGCTATCCTTAGTTGGAATTATGCAAGGCTGGTACATGTCATATTTGTAACAAACTATGTGGTACCAACTCTGTAAATTGCTGACTGAATAAATATTATTATTATTATTATTATTATTATTATACCAACCTCCAAGTTTTAGATTCCAGCCTAAATCCTATTCCTATCCCGTTCCTATCTAACCCCCAAGTCCCCCTTAAACCGTCTTAGACTCCTAATAGCATTTCAGCTAACTCAGAGGACCCTAGAGATAATATTAACATAGGCTGCCTTACCGCTTGAGTCCAAAGGCGCGGGATAAACTAGTTTTTTGTTTCCCCAACATCCTCCTCTCAACTCCTATTAATAATTTGTCTTAGAGTAAATGTCAGAAAAAGGTAATTCCTATTGCAGCCTACATGCTAACTTTATAATAGACCTTTAATGCTACCCTCTTCAACCAAGGGATTAAATTAACTTGTATTCCCCTCCGACATCCAAAAGTTAGACAAAGGAACCCCCTCTCCATATATATAGTTCCGTGCCAAAAATAAGCCAGTTCGAGAGGATATAAGCCATGTAATGGAAGTGCCGCAATCGTGGATATATTACCCAGCTCCACCCTCAGGATATACAGTGATTTGCGGTATTCGCGATCCAAGTGCCTCTGTGAGGGAGCGAATCAATCCTTGACAATATATTGTTGCAACTGAGAAACCAGGGGCAAGATTATATCTTTCAACAACCGATTCGTAAATTCTTTTTGATTGTCTCATAAACGTATTGTCAGCCGGTTCACCACTACTTTGGGTTTAAGAGCAATCGTAACTCATAACCGGTCCCAGGTAGAAAGATCTGGTTATGTTAGAAGGGATTACGCGAGTTTAGGAGAAGACTCGACGAGAAGATTCCTGGGCAAACAATTGTCTGTTTGACCGAAAGGCGAGAAGCCGTTTGCACGTCTGAACCTGCTCATAAGGCCAGAATTAGTAAGAAAAGTCGATCTCCCGACTGTCTTACGTTACTTCGATCCACTGTTTTCTCTGGCTATGCAGATGACAGAGGCATTTAAGGCTTTCAGTAGGAGTCCCATAACGATGTGTCATCAACGGCTAGACAAATTAGCCCAACTGTACACTTCTCTACACTCCCGGACAACTTGAACGGCCAAAGAGTCGCTGTTAGCCCCCAACACACCAACTCAAGATAACGAGATGCCTAGCCTTGTGATTTAAGTAATCTACGTATCGTTCAGTAATGTGATCAGAAGAATCATTCCTGAATGTTGGAAGTGGGTAGCGAAAGAACTCTATTCAAATCCGCGAGCAGTGCTAAGAGACGATACAAAGGCCACTACCTTAACGGAGTGCTCCAACATCTATTGTTCGTGCGAATCCTATTACGTACTCTATACCCGAGTGTTTAACAGTTTAAATAAAGCTGTATTACAAACCATTTATCCACGATTATTTTTGTCCTCTGTTGATTTCCTTTATGTACTTTGCAATATATCCAATAGCCCAGTCTTGCAGAACTCACCTATACCAAGTTAAACCTGTATAAAATCAGGGCATAACAACATACTTAGGTGGTACATCAAGAATGTCAGTGAGTAAAGTATTGTGGTTTGTATATTAGAAGACTGTGATTGAGAGACGTATAATATGTGGAATGAATTGGGAGAGAGAGAGAGACTAAATCGGGGATGGAAATGGGACCGGGGATCTTGTTGGGGGTGGGATGTTCGCTCTCAGGATTTTCGTTCCTGTGGCTCGTTAGGGGTGGGGGTTTCGCTCTCAGGATTTTCGTTCCTGTGGTATTTTAGCCGATATGCTCTGTTGTCGATTATTCCAGTCCCTGACATACCTCATGATATTTGGTATATTACGCTATTTCGCTTTTTATTTTGTCTATTTGCTTTGTAGTAATTATTCTGCAATGCATATTTACTTTCATTGTTAAAAATAGTCAGGAAAGGTTGTCCATATAATGTATATATATATTTAAAAGTCTGGATCGCCCCTTGTTCATTTTATGCCACCCCACTATAATGAGAGTGGGTTATCAGACTTTGGGGTAACAGAAAATGCAGCTGAAAATGCGGCCATAAAGGTGGTGACGAAACTTATGCTGGTTGTTGTTGTTGTTGTTGTTCCCTAAGCTGCCTGGCCGAACAGCCCCGAGTTCCTGAGAAAGGCCATGGCCACGATCGGCTTTCCCACAGAACTCTCATTGAGTGTAGATTGTGTTGTTGGCGTAAGTGGTTGTGTGAAATGCAGTCTTCTATGATGTGTTTAATGGTATAGGGTGCTGTGTTACATCCCGGGCAGGCGTCGACAACGGAGTCATCCAGTCTCTTCTGATAGCTCAGGAGAGCTGGATGGTGTCCGCATCTCAGCCTGGCCAGGTGGACTCTGTCCTCGCGAGGAAGGGAGGATTCGGAAGGATGGATTTCGGGAGGTCGTGCATGCAGCTGCGTGTTGTCTGTGAGTGAGTGGATGGATCGGTGAGAGATATGAGTATGGATGTGCTTCTGGAAGTTGGTTCGGGGTGGGCAGGAAGGGAGAGAGGACAATAATTGTGTGTGATACCGTGTGCTGGGTGTTGTTTTGATATTGCTTGGTGTCTGTGGGTGTGTTGCCATGTAGTTTAGTGGGTGGTCTTGGTTCGTGGAGGCTGCTGACAGGAATTGAGTGCCTCTCATGTCCAGATGGTCTTTGACTTTGAGGATTTTGGTTTCTTGATGTAGGTAATCTGTGGGTGCAGTAGCTGTGCAGCCTGTAATGATCTTCAGGGCTTTGTTTTGAATAGTCTGGAAGGTCTTATGATGTGTTTCAGCTAGGTTACAAGCCCAGGCTGGGCTTGCGTATTCCATCACTGATCTTATGTATTGTTTATATACTGTGGTGGTAGTTTCTTTGTTGTGTCCAAATTTTGTGTGAGCAAGTGACCTGAGGGCGTTAAGTCTGGGTGTCAGTTTGTTTTTAATGTTTGTGATGTGCTGTTTGAATGCCATATGAGTATCATATGTTACTCCTAGGATTTTGGGTGTGTGTGTATGTGTTAGGGGTGTGTTGTTTATGGTGAGTTGAGGGATGTATTCGTGTTCTCCTGTCCAACTTGTGAGCAGGGTTGCTTGTGAGCAGGGTTGAGCACTTATGCTGGTTGGTGACGAAGCGTCCTGTATTCCCCCCCCCCCCCCCCCCCCAGTCATAGACCTCGGTTTTGTGTTTTTTTTTTTTACACCAAATGAACCCAATATTTTAAAGATCAAAATTGTGTCATAAAAACCGCCTATATTACACCAACATAGGAGAGTCTAGTGTACTGTCTGATGGCGTAATGGGATTCGAAATGTAAAGTGACTTAATGTACTTCTTGGCATCGAATGAGTCGTACGTGTTGCCTTACTGACTATTCCGCCCTCACACCATTCCGACTAGAAGATCCCGCCCGCTTAGCTAGGTCCTTCCCGCCAAAATGTTGTGGGCGGGAAGAGCCAAACATCAATCCTTCCTTGGCTGATTCTGCCTTCTAAGATTAGACCGTCCCGCCCGTTTGTAAGGTTTGCGTATACTTTAATCTGTGCTTGCCTAAATGTGCAATGAAAAAGCCTGTAGCCTTGAAATTTGTGATTGTATCTAACCTTGTGTATATACTGTATAGGCCTATATGACGATCAGACTAAAACACGCCCATTAATAGGAAAAATCACAACCAATTAATTTGCCAATTGTCCATTTTCAGCCGATGGTGATTAGCATATTTGCCATGTTTATAGAAATCAGTTACTTTGCAAATAGAGTAGTGAATAATGGAGTGATCATGAAAACGTGACATTACCCCTTGAGGTTTATGTCATCTTTTTATTAATTCCGGCTGTCATTAGACGATCTCATACAGCTTAGGAAGGATATGTGATAGTTGAAATGCTTAAGACATATGCCCTGTTTTTCTACAGGTTTAACTTGGGTAATGTGAGTTCTAATTGACTGGGTATATAAGGCTGCATGCACAATACAAGATATGAGGAATAGAGAACACAAAGAAACACATGGTAGCAAGTTACACGATCACGTTTATTTATATACCACTGCAGAATACTCGTGCAAGACAATATAATAGAATTGAACAACACTAGCATAAGTGGATCTGGATGGAGCCTAGTCTCCCACTTCCAACGTTCAGGTATTAATCTTCTGATCACTGGCTTTAATTCAACAGGTTTATATACCGAAGACCATCAATGTTACTTATAGAATCATATTCACTGTTAGATTTATTACTGGTAGCTCTGGTGCACAAGTAGTAGTTCACAGACTAGATTAGACACGCGTATTTTAGAGTACGGGAATTCTAGTAACCTCAGGGGGTACTGATCTAAGTTTTATATTCTTGTCTCAGAAATACATAGAATGCAAATCAGTGGGCAAACCTTCAGATATCACTAGGGTTTCCTTCTAATTAATAATATCTGGGCATATGGTTGATTACGAGAGTTAGTATCGCCTGTTAAATAATGAACACTGATACGCTTAGCACTTCCTAATTGAATGGTTATATGAATTATACTGGGGCAAAGAGATAGCCACTTCGTAGAAATATTAATTAGTGAATCTCTAAACAGCACAGTAATATGTAGTACTGCTAAAGGGAATCTTGGGTAGTATCTGATGGGTCTGGTCCTGGTTATCTTGCGTCCATGATGTTGGGGGCTAACGACTGGTTCCGCAGCCGTCCAGGGGGTCCATATGTGTGAAGTTCTCAAATACGTGGGCAGGTCCTTCTATCCAAATCTGCCACGGAGTCTGCCGGCTCTGGAATCTCACTCCGGAACAACACAAGTTGAAAGCTAGAAGTTGTAAATGCCTCGAAAATGTCCCGCACCCACAATAATACTAACCCGAGTTGACGTCAGGTATAGCGTAAAATAGTCGTAGATGGTAAGTCCAATAAACTCATCTCGAGAGACTATCACCGTGGTTCTTAAAAATCGGACTAAGGTTGCTATACTTTTGTACGTCCGTGGTAGTACAGTGGGTTAGCGCGCGGGCCTGGTGGTGATGGTGGTGCGTCACTAACCAGGGTTCGAACCCCACCCAAGGCATCTCAAAACCTGGGGGTTAAATTCCCTTCAGAGGTTCGTACCCCGCGCCAGGTACCAGGAAAGGTTGATCCTAAAAAAGGTAGCCTGGGGATAATTCCCATTCCTATTTAACCCTGGTAAGGTTTTGAGATGCCTTGGGTGGGGTTCGAACCCTGGTTAGTGAGGCACCACCATCACCACCAGGCCCGCGCGCTAACCCACTGTACTACCACGGACGTACAAAAGTATAGCAACCTTAGTCCGATTTTTAAGAACCACGGTGATAGTCTCTCGAGATAGAGTTTATTGGACTTACCATCTACGACTATTTTACGCTATACCTGACGTCAACTCGGGTTAGTATTATTGTGGGTGCGGGACATTTTCGAGGGCATTACAAAGACTGTCTCGAATAACCTTCCTAATCTGAATTAAATTGCCTCATCTATCTATCTATCTATATGCTCAGGCCCAATCCCCATTTTGGGGGTAGCCGACTCAAGACAGAGCAAGAACAGGAAAAAAAAAAAACATAAAACAACAAATAAACACAGATAAAAAGCACAAACTCACACACATCCAGGTCACCCAGGAGAAGACCCAGAGACCAGGGTCACAAAGGTTGCTCCAGCACTCCCCCGGCCCCCGACCACCCGGAGAGGTTCCGATCTCGGCAGGCAGACATGCAGCGGAGCCAAAGCCACAAGCCCTCCCACCACACTTCCAGGCGCACCCTTCATATTAATCGTCTCTCCGGGCCAGGCGCCTGATGGACTATTATCTAGTCCAACTTGCGCCCGACCCCTTACTCCAAATGACCACGTGTTCACTCAACTATTCACAAGCATTCTCCATTCACTCCTGTCCACCACCACTTCCCCTGCCTGATCTATAGTCATTCCTCTATCATCCAAAGCCTTTCTTACACAGTCTCTCCATCTCAATGGGGGTCTTCCTGCCCTTCTATCTCCCCTTGTACCTGACTCACATATTCTCTTTGTAAGCCTTTCATCTCCCATTTGTTCAACATGACCATACCAGCTCAGCACCCTTCTGTCCACTCTGGCTGACAAATGTTCCTGCTGCCCCACTCTCCTACGTATCTCTTCATTCCTCAATCTGTCTCTACGAGTAACTCCACACATACTCCTCAAGCAGCTCATCTCCATCACATCCAGCCCTCTTTTCACCTTTTTCTTCAGAGCCCATGTCTCAGCCCCATAAATCACTGTTGGCACAACAATTCCTTGATACAGTGCAATTGCCTCATAATAGACAAAATATATAATGCAATCACGAATTTGAAGGTTACAGGCTTTTGCATCGCACATTTAGGCAAGATCAGCTGAGGTTGTGTGAACCATACAAATGGGCGGGACGGTCTAATCTTGGAGGGCGAAATCAGCCAAGGAAAGATTGATTGCTTGGCTCTTCCCGCCCACAACATTCGGGCGGGAAGGACCTAGCTAAGCGGGCGGGATCTTCTAGTCGGAATGGTCTGAGGGCGGGAAAGACCTGCTCCCGTACGTGTTTCTTGCTATCCCATAGCCTTACAGAACAAGAGTGCGGTTTTGTATTCAGTTATTTGTGAAAACAGCTGGCACATATTAATTGTTTTTATATGCTTATCTCTGCAAAATTTTAGTCGATATCAACAGGTGAGTAGGCTGTATTGTAACGGTAACGTTCAACAAAACTAGCCTACATAGTACATCGGCCTTCGGCTATTTAGCCTACTTTTTTTCTTCTTTCAAAACATAGGCTAGCCTAGGCCTAGGCCTATAGCCTTGTATTTTATAGCCTAGGCCTAGTTGTTTTGGAAAATATTACCAAAACTAGGCTAGGCCTATGATAAATTTACTGTATTTACACCTTCACAACCCCTGATTTGTCGCTATTCTGTTGCTCCTAATAGCTTAATATTATTCGTAGTAGACTTAGCCTAGTATGGTTCGATGATGCTCCCATTTTCTTATGTTTTTATGAGTTATGACAATAGGGCCATAGGCTATGTCATGGGGAGGGGGGTGAGGGGGGCAAAACTGGCGTAATTAATAATTGTTCAATCCAACACCTTCCGCTTAAGTGAATAAAACCTCATTCTAGCCTATGTTGCATTTTATGATATTTAGAATCTCCAGCCTCCAGGAGGGGACTGGACGACTCGGCCCATGGGACAACTCGGCTCGGACAGCTCGGCCCACTTTTGGACAACTCGGCCATGACGGCAAGACAGCTCGGCCCATTATTTGAGACAGCTCGGCCATGACGGCGAGACAGCTCGGCCTATTATTTGAGACAGCTCGGCCCCATGTTATGCTATGGGGCAATTTTTTTGGTCAATATTTACGAGTCACACCACAGCTGGGATCTCATTTTTAACGGTAGTTTTGGGTTCCTATCATTCTATGTTTCATTGCTATATACTTTTTATCCACCGGAAAATAGCCTAGCCAAGGCCTATTTTTTTTTCTTGGGGTTTTTTTTTTTTTTTTTTTAGCATTAACCTAACCAAAAAACCTAACCTAACCTAACCTAATAGCCCCCAAATACATTTAGGTTAGGTTAGGTTAGGTTAGCCTAATGCTAAAAAAAAAAAAAAAAAAAAAAAAAAAAAAAAAAAACATTTCCGGTGGATAAAAAGTAGGCTATATAGCAATGAAGCATAGAATGATAGGAACCCAAAACTACCCTTAGAAATGAGATTCCAGCTGTGGTGTGACTCGTAAATATTGACAATTTTGTTAATAGGCCTAGGCCTATACGGTAGCCGTGAAAAAACCTGTAGCCTTGAAATTCGTGATTGTATCTAACCTTGTGATATAGCCGTGAAAAAGCCTGTAGTCTTGAAATTCGTGATTGTATCTAACCTTGTGTGTGTATATATATATATATACCGGTATATATATATATATATATATATATATATATATATATAATGACGATCAGACTAAAACACGCCCATTAATAGGAAAAATCACAACCATTTTAATTTTCAGCCGATGGTGATTAGCATATTTCCCATTTTTATAGAAATCAGTTACTTTGCAAATAGAGTAGCGAAATATGGAGTGATCATGATAATATGACTGATGAGCTGTCTGATGAGTTGCATGAAGGTGAAAATAGTTGCATAGGAGCATGTAACAATTCATCAAAATCACCTAGGCCTAGTACAATTATAGAAGAACAGGCCTTGTATATACAGTACTGTAGGTGGCTATGTTGTGAGGAAATTCTCTAAAAAATATCCTGATTTAGATTACATGGCAGCGAACTGTGTATCTGTAAACAAATCATGGATTGATATGGTCAACAGAGCAAATAAGGGTTGTGAAAGGCCGAGTTGTCTCGCAATTAACTCGGGGCCGAGCTGTCTCGGTTTTACTGGGCCGAGCTGTCTCGTTTTTACTGGGCCGAGCTGTCTCGCCGTTGGCCGAGTTGTCCTGGCCGAGCTGTCCCGTGGGCCGAGTAGTCTAGCAACCCCTCTAGGACTGTTAAAATTAGGCCTAGGCCTACACCGGAAATTTATATTTTACTAGCCTAGATAGAACGATTTGATTATCGAGCATGATAGCCTAACTCTGCCTAACTGTTTTGATAATTATAGGGAATAGGCTCGCAGCCTTAGGCCTATTACACATAATATGGTAAGATTTACCGACCAACCAGTGACAGTTTCTTTCTTACAGTAGATCCTCTGGATAAAGGCAAACTAGGCCTGTGTATCCAGCTCAGTACCAGTACTTGCACTGCTGCGGTCGTTCACGGTGTTGGCGGCGGCGGTAGCAGACGCATCGACAATTATTAGTGTGTTATCACTTTCATGAACGATACTTTGTTGGGAGGAGACCCAATAGTAGAGGACATAGAACATATAATAACGGAGTGTACAAGATAGATGAGGAGAGAGACGAGTTGGAGGGATACATGAGGAATAGAGTTGGGGAGAGGGGGTGGGAGGAGGTAGAGCAGAGAGACGATACTACGATAGAGGGGTAGGGGCACTGTTGGGGTTAACACAATAGATGGAAACACAAGACATGGAGATGATGAAGAGGATACTAGAAGGAAGAGAAATGGGTATGGGGGGGGAAGTGAGGGGTAGGTCTAAACAAAAATGTCCCTTAAACTATCCTTCTACTCTAAACTTTCCCTCCTAGCCTACTAACGTTTATGAGCCAGTACCGATACAAAGGTCAGCCCTGTGGATCTGCACGGTCTGCGGGCGGGTTCTAAAGAAGAAGAAGAAGAAGAAGAAGATGTATATGTATATGTACTTACCGTCGCAAATTCGTTATAGGCCTAAGTGAAATACGAGAAACTGTAAAATATACCTCCCTGTCGATGGCCGCGGCGCAATAGGCCTAGTACACAATGGCCATCGTTCGGGAGCTCTTACCCTCAATCTTTCAGTCGAAAGTCACTACACCTAGCAGTCTTTTTAGGAATCATGAACCATAGCATGAACCAATCACAATGCTTCCCGTCACTCCTGGAAGCAATCACAGCCTTCCATCAAATTATCAACCAATTACATAGTCTTTCAGTCGTCACGTCACGCGCCACGTCCCTCGCCGGCCCGGGCGGGCTCAGTTTGAAGATGGAGGTCAGTTTGACATGGAGGTCGTGGTGGTATGTGCTACAAGTTTTTCAGGTAATTTGTTGTACTTTGGTATTTTTATTTACCGGATCAGTCTGAAGATGGTTTTTTCTTTGATATACAGTGTTGTTTAATACCAAGGACTGTCGTATTTTACTATTTTCCCATTATCCATCAATCTTAAGACACGGCCCCCGATAGTGAAGATCAGGAAAATTGCTGGGTAAAAGCCGTAAATAAAGGGGTAATATTGGAAGAACTCTGAAAATACAATATTTAAAAGTAACAAAACCTGAAAATGGAAAAACCCGAGCCAAGTTTTGACCAAACTTGGCTCAGGTTTTTCAACTTTTCAGAGTAAAAAATCACAGTAACCTCATTTCGAAAGTTGGCTCGGTTTTTTTTTGGCAAAAGTTGGCTCGGATTTAAGGGATTTAGCGGGGGTGTGGGGACGGCAGCCCCCACCCATAATACTAGGTTAGGTTAGGTTAGGTTAGGTTAGGTTAGGTTAGGTTAGGTTAGGTTAGGTTAGGTTAGGTTAGGTTAGGTTAGGTTAGGTTAGGTTAGGTTAGGTTAGGTTAGGTTAGGTTAGGTTAGGTTAGGTTAGGTTAGGCTAGGCTAGGCTAGGCTAGGCTAGGCTAGGCTAGGCTAATGTTAACCCCATAATACTAGGTTAGGTTAGGCTAATGTTAACCCCATAATACTAGGTTAGGTTAGGCTAATGTTAACCCCATAATACTAGGTTAGGTTAATCTAATGTTAACCCCATAATACTAGGTTAGGTTAGCTTATTTGGTTAGGTTAATGACAAAACTTGGCTCGGATTTCATGGATTTAGCGGGGGTGCGGCAGCCCCCACCCATTATACTAGGTTAGGTTAGGTTACGCTAATTTTAACCACATTGTTACTGGCTTTATCCACGTTGAAAAACAAAAAAACCCGAGCCAACTTTCGAAATGAGGATACTCTGATGTTGGACTCTGAAAAATTGAAAAACCCGAGCCAAGTTTGGCCAAAACTTGGCTCGGGTTTTTCCATTTTCAGGTTTTGTTACTTTTAAATATTGTATTTTCAGAGTTCTTCCAATATTACCCCTTTATTTACGCCTTTTACCCCGCAATTTCCCTGATCTTCATAGCCCTCCCCACTATCGGGGGCCGTGTTTTTAGATTGATGGATACAGTAAACCCTCGCTATCTCGGACTAATTGGGGGGAGACCCAGTCCGAGATGACCGAAAATCCGAGATGTCCGGGGTCCGACTTATGTCCGACTTAAGAGAGGATAAAATCCGACCTAACCAATGTCCGTCCGAGACAACAATGAAATCGGAGACTACGGAAAAAATCCGACCTCAAGAGAGACGTCCGCGTCAACCTAGAAAACTAAGACAACCCTATTCGAACCCTATAATCTGTAATAGAAAACACAGTACATGTATTTTAGTTTTACAATATGTATTGTACAGTAGGCTATATTACACTTACCCCTTCATAGCTCTTGTCTGTAGTCTTGATGTCCTCCCTCCCCCCTCCCCAACACTGCATTAATTACTGCAGCATCCCCTTTTCACCCCCCACCTCCACCTCACTGTCCTTCTCCACCTCACTGTCCTTCTCCACCTCACTGTCCTTCTCCACCTCACTGTCCTTCTTCACCCCACTGTCCTTCTCCACCTCACTGTCCTTCTCCACCTCACTGTCCTTCTCCACCTCACTGTCCTTCTCCACCTCACTGTCCTTCTTCACCCCACTGTCCTTCTCCACCTCACTGTCCATGACCACCTCACTCCCCTTCTCACTGTCCTTCTCCACCTCACTGTCCTTCTCCACCTCACTGTTCTTCTCCACCTCACTGTCCATGACCACCTCACTCCCCTTCTCACTGTCCTTCTTCACCTCACTGTTCTTCTCCACCTCAATGTCCATGACCACCTCACTCCCCTTCTCACTGTCCTTCTTCACCTCACTGTTCTTCTCCACCTCGATGTCCATCGCACTGTTCTTCTCCACCTCCCTGTTCTTCACACCCCCACTCTTAGGACCATATCCCTTGCCTGTCATGGAACCCTTACCTTTACCCTTACCCACACTGTCCTTCTCCACCTCACAAACAATGTCAGGTTCAGGTATATCCATGGGCACAGGCGTGCTACTCATTAATTCATCCAAATCCATGTCTAAGTCTGAGAGTGGCACAGTGTCTACAGTGCTCCACGAGGTGCTAGCAACTGAGGAAACACTTGGGAGGGAGGTGGTGCTAGCAAGCGACACACCACTGGTAGCAGACGAAGTACGAGGTCTGGGAGGAGCAGAGGGTACAAAAAAGGAGCTGATTTTCTGTTGTTTTTTCCGATCAAGGTGTGCCCTCTGAATATGGAATCGACCATTACGGAGTGGTTCGTATAGGGACTGCAACTTTGAGTCATTTACTTGAGTCAGATACTGAAGAATGGTGTCAAAGGAGTCCAGGGCATGCGAGACTGATATCTTGGGCCCCCCCTCTGTCTCTTCGTCCGACTCATCCTGGGTCTCTTCCTGGGCTACCCCCAACACCTCGGCTGCAATTTGTTCGTCAGTCTTATGCTCGTGTCCAGGTAGGTCTCTGTCCTCTTGCAGCCAGTCGTCAACTTCTTCTTCGGGGAGGTCACCCTGGTTACCCTGGTTCAAGAGGTTCCTGAAGTCAGCTGCCCCAAACCCTTCAAAACCCGGATCTTGCACATTCGGGATATTTAAGACCTTGGTCCAACCATTCCTCAGTGTGTTGAAAGACACTTCGCGCCACGCCTCTGCCCAATTGTAGATGCAGTCTTTCAGGGTATACTGCTTCAGTTTTTGTAGAGATTTCTTTCCGCGTGTATCCACATAACCTTCTTCGTCCATCCCATCTTCTATGATGACAAGGCATTGTTCCAGGAACTTCCTCTTGTATCGCCTTATGCAAGCTTCAATTATTCCTTGGTTCATAGGCTGAATAACACTTGTGGTATTAGGAGGCAGGAACATTGTCTTAATTTTGCCGTTTGCACTCTCCAGTTTCGTGGTACAAGGGTGGGCAGGTACGTTGTCGAGCAACAAAATGGCAACAGCTTCGTCATAGGGTACACCATACACTCGATTCTGGAACAAGCGAACGTCGGGTACAAATCTCTTGTGAAAGAAATCCTCGGTGATGACCTGGTTAAACCAAGCTTTCTTTGATCCATAATAGTCGACTGGGAGTTGCTTGGTAATGATGAGGTCCTTAATTACTCTCGGCTTCTGAGATTTGCCGACGATTGTAGGGGTCACACGGTGGCTTGCGTCGGCATTAGCGCAGCAAAGCACTGAAATGCGCTCCTTCACAGTTTTGTGGCCAGGTGTGGACGTGATTTCTCGGTGGGCCTGTGTGTTGGAGGGTAGAGAACGCCAATATAAGCCAGTCTCGTCAGCGTTATAGAGCTGCCAATGTTGAAGGTGTTCCTCGGTTATAAGGGCGTGGAAGCGATCAGTGAAGGGTTCTATGGCCGAAGTATCGGCGCTTAAGATTTCACCACAAATACTCCTGTTTGAGAGGCCATGGCGGTTTCGGAACCTCCACAACCACCCCTCGCTAGCCTTGAAGTCTTGGTGATGAAGATGCTGGCCGAAACGTTCTGCTGCATGCTGGATCTCTATGCCTCTCACTGGTACGCCCTCAGCACGAAGTTGTTGGTACCACTTCAGCACTGCGTCGTCGATGTCTTGATAGGCTAGCTTAGCCTTGCGAAAGATCTTGGCGGTGGAAGGACCATGAAGCACAGCTACGCCGTGATGTCGGACTTTCTCCTTGTCTCGGATGAAGTCGTAGATTGTTGATCTGCCTAAGCTATACTTCTCCTGAAGCTGCTTGGCTTTCATCCCACTGTCCAGATCCTTTAGCATCTGTAGCTTTGTTTCAAGTGATACAGAAGTCACCTTACGCTTAGGCTTATCCTTGGGAGGCATGGTGAACTAAATAATGGCACGCGTCGATGTGTAACACAACAGAGCTTGGTGCGGACTGACGCTCCCAGCATCCGAGCCGGGCGCTTGGGCCCCGGATGTAAGATGGCGTCGGACCTCCCTTCTGTTTCTCGGATATTCACCCTTATTGTCCGGTTACGTGAGGGGTCGTCCGACACGTCATCCTTTGTCGGACACCGCTACGACATATTTCGGAAATATTCGAGATATCAGAGGACGGTTATGACGGACATATTCCGAATACTTATATAAAGTCCGACAACGTCAGAGACGGTCGGAACGATGCCGGAAATGTCCGAAATACGGAAGTGAATGTCCGAGAGCCGATGCCAGTCCGAGTAGTGCGGGTTTCCGACTTGTAGAGGTCCGAGATAGCGAGGGTTTACTGTAATGGGAAAATAGTAAAATGCGACAGTTCTTGGTATTAAACAACACTGTGTATCAAATACAAAATAAAAAACAACAAAAAATAACCTGAAAAACTCGTCACTGGTTGGTAATAAACATTTACCTTTATTAGGGACAATGTAGGTCTATGGAATCCTTATACAGTACTACTGTAGCCTACTGGATAATATTCAAGACCTCTTTCGCCGCCCTATTAGAAATAATTTATTAGGGAAAATAGACTCGCCATATTTTTCTCATTATAATCCACATGGATGAATTTCGTTATCGACACTTGAAAAAACCCCATTACAGTACACCGAAAAATAACACGAAAATAATGTCCCGAACGTAAACATAGCATTGCACCCAATGAATCCTTCGACCTGGGTCCTCTTCTTCTTGTTTTGAAAGATGCGGTGAGTGCGATTCACCCAATAAATGGCTTGAACGTTACTCACAAAAACAATATTATATTATATTATATTATATTATATTAGGGTTAGGGTTAGGTTAGGTTAGGTTGTTGTTGTTCCCCAAGCTGCCTGGCCGAACAGCCCCAAGGCCCCGAGCAAGGCCAAGGCCATAACCGAGCGCCCCCACAGAACCCTCCCCGCCGACCACAATAAAGCCTGGGTGACCGAAGCCACTCCATGGCGGGGAGCTGAGGAGGGTGCAGAAACGCCCGGGAAACCAAAGCCCCACCCAGGTTAGGTGAAGTTAGGTTAATCTAATCTAATATAATATTTTTACATTTTGGAAGCGTGCATGGCCTCGCCACAATTTCCCTTACCTACTGTAAAAGCGCGATTGACCCAATAAATGGCACCATTTGACGGAGTATCTTCAGATTAATGAATAATGGGTAAGTTAATGCAAATCCTCCACTCCAACCATGAAAAACAACAATAAAACACTATATTCCTTGAAAAAAAATATACAGAAACTTGGTAAATAAGGCGGCTTTAGCTGTCTTGAATTTTACCGCCTACTGTACTCATGTAGCCTACAGTATAGCCTAATCCACTGTGGGAGAATAATTTGGCCAATATAAAGGAGTCACACCACAGCTGGGATCTCATTTATAATGGTAGTTTTGGGTTCCTATCATTATATGCTTCATTGCTATATACTTTTTATCCACCGGATTTTTTTTTGTTTTTTTTGTTTTGTTTTAAGCATTAACCTAACCTAACCTAACCTAAATGTATTTGGGGGCTGTTAGGTTAGGTTAGGTTTTTTGGTTAGGTTAATGCTAAAAAAAAAATAAAGTCAAGAAAAAAAAAATCAGGTGGATAAAAAGTATAGCAATGAAGCATAACATGATAGGAACCTAAAACTACCATTAGAATGGAGATCCCAGCTGTGGTCCGGCTCCTTAACCCTCCAGCCCCGGCTACGCATTACATAAATATTCCCCGAAATCCGGGGGTTTTGGCCGAAAAACGTCTACGCCTAGGCTACCGTATCTTTGTTATTCTGACTGCTTCCGCATTCCCGCGCATCCCCAAGCGTAGATGTGTTTCGTACCTGTAGAATGGCGTTAAGTAGAGCTCTCTAAGTCAACTGGTTCAGTTGTGATGATGATTTCATTGGAGATAACTTTATGGCAAAACCAGCCACTTTACACTACTTTTCGATACTTAACAATAACATACAGGCACACACGAACAAGCGACGCACTCCTTCTTGTGGCCGGAGATGCGGGGCGTCGGTCCAGCCGGCTGTTGTTTACATGCGTCGGACATACGCCTCGCACACCAAGCTTACAGGCTTTAAGCTCATGGGTGTTTAAGAGACCTTCCGGGTAGCTTGGGTGTGTTTTTTATGGGTGTTTAAGAGCCCTTCCGGGTCTGATGGGTTAATATTGACCAATAATTTTGATCACATTTATAAAACCCGATATTAGCCTAGGCTAATAGAAAAACGCCCATTCCAATCAATCTCAGAGCTCGGTCAATAGGCTATACAGGAGACGCAACAATATAGGTAGCAAATTTCTAATGGTAGTATTGGGTTCCTATCATCATATGCTTCATTTCTATATAGGCCTAGCCTACTTTTTATCCCCGGGAAAAAACAAAAATCTTGGGATTTTTTCTTTATTTCTTGGGATTTTTTTTTGGGATGTATGTAGGCTAGTTACCGGGTGTACCACTACCGACATACAACATAAATCATCTATAAATACTTATAATAAAATAAATACAGTACTTATAAATCTATAATACTAGATTAGGTTAGGTTAGGTTGTTTGGTTAGGGTAATGTATTTTTGTATCCAAAGGCAGTCAATATAGATGGGAACATGATGGTGAGCGTCCGCGTAGTGTAAACAAGACGGGCGGTACACCCGGTAACTACATTCTTGCCTCTTTTTTTTTTTTTTTTTTTTTTTTTTTTTTTTTTTTTTTGGGTCATTAACCCTCCAGCCCCGGCTATGTATTATATATATATTCCTCGAAACCCGGGTGTTTTGGCCGAAAAACGTCTAGGCTAGGCTACCGTATATTCGTTAATCAGACTGCTTCCCGCATTCCCGCGCATCCCCATGCGTAGCTGTGTTATTTACCTGTAGAATGGCATTAAGTAGAGCTCTCTAAGTCAACTGGTTGAGCTGTGATGATGATTTCATTGGAGATAATTTTATGGCCAAAACAGCCACTTTACACCACTTTTCGATACTTAACAACAACATACAGGCACACACGAACAAGCGACGCTCTCCTTCTTATGGCCGGAGATGCGGGGCGTCGGTCCAGCCGGCTGTTGTTTACATGCGTCGGACCGACGCCTCGCACACGAAGCTCACAGGCTTTCAACCACTGGTCGTTCAAAAGGCCTTCCGGGTACCTGTTATATGCTTTTTTATGGGCGTTCAAGAGCCCTTCCGTGGTGAGAGGGTTAACCTAACCAAAAAAACCTAACCTAACCTAACCTAACCTAACCTAACCTAATAGCCCCCAAATACATTTAGGTTAGGTTAGGTTAGGGTAAATCTACAGTTATACTACCCCTCCCCCACTATCCCCCCCCCCCCGACCTCCCCCCTTCAAAACACCCCTTTTAGCGTGTTTTTGGATGGTTCAGTATACGCGGAAACTGAAAAAAAACCCGTATTTTTGTTTATGAATGTAAAAAAAAAATTGGTAAGATTAGGAGTAGTGGGCGTACCACTACCAACATACAGCATAACTCATCTATAAAACATTAACCTAACCAAACAACCTAACCTAACCTAACCTAGTATTCATGTAGTACTAGGTTAGGTTAGGTTAATGTTTTATAGATGATTTATGCTGTATGTCGGTAGTGGTACGCCCACTACTCCTAATCTTACCAAAAATTCAAAGTATTTATACAGTAGCCTAGTTTTCTGTGTTAATTTTGATCAATAATTAGTGTTTGGAAGTAATTAGAAGCCTCTGGATATCCGTTTTCCCCGTTATCCAATGATCTTAAGACACGCCGCCCGATAGTGGGGAGGGCTATGAAGAACAGGGAAAATGAGGGTTTACATGTGTAAAACGGCGATAACAGCGTTTGTTATCAAAACTTGGCTCGGGTTTTAATTAATTTTAAATGCATAAATCCCAACATTTCGAAAACCCGAGCCAAGTTTGGCCAAAAGTTGGCTCGGATTTTGCGAGTTTGTGGATGAAAAAAAGACAGTGACGTAATTTAGAAATTTGGCTCGGGTTTCCCGTAATTGCAAACCCCTAAAACCCCATTTTTGGAAAACCCGAGCCAAGTTTTGCCAAAAGTTGGCTCGGATTTAGCGAGTTTGTAGATTAAAAAAAGACAGGGACGTAATTTAGAAATTTGTCTCATGTTTAAGTATCTGGGCAGTGTGTTGAGTAAAGATGGGACTATGGATGAAGAAGTGCGGGAGAGGGTACAACAGGGGAAGAGGGTTGTAGGAACGCTGAAAGCAGTAACAAGAAATAGGGTGGTCAGTATGGAAGTGAAGAAGTCCTTGCATTGAGATGTTAGTAGAGCCATTAAATTTTTTATTTGAGGTATCTTTTAATACAGGACAAATCCCGATGGACTGGAGAGAGGCGAACATAACAGCTATATTTAAGAAGGGAAAGAGAAATGACCCAGGAAATTATAGACCAGTCAGTTTGACAAGTGTTGTGTGTAAACTAATGGAAACGGTAATTAGAGAAGGAATAATGGAGCATATGAAATCAAACCAACTTTTCAGTGGGAGACAGTTCGGATTCTTGCCGGGGAGGTCGACGGTACTACAGCTAATTAAGGTGGTAGATGATTGGATGCAAATTCTGGAGGATGGTGATGTAAACGTGGTATATTGCGATTTTATGAAGGCCTTCAATAAGGTCCCACATAAAAGGTTAATAGAGAAAGTTAGAAGCTATAATATAGGGGAGAAATGTGTGAAATGGATGGAAGCCTTCCTGAAAGATCGGAGACAGAGAGTACTGGTGAATGGAATAGGCTCGGGGTGGAGGGAAATTACAAGTGGGGTACCTCAGGGATCTGTGTTGGGACCACTACTGTTCGTTATATTTATCAACGACTTACCTGAAGTTATAACCAATGGAAGTGAGATATACCTGTATGCAGATGACACTAAGCTGTATAGAAGAGTGAGGAGTAAGGAAGATGTAGGTTTTCTTCAAGGAGATGTGGAGGGCATGAAGGGATGGTCTGAACATTGGTTAATGCCTTTTCATCCAAAAAAATGCAAGAACATGCGGATTGGGACCAGCAAGATAGACAAGGTAGGATACAGTATGTATGAAGCGATGGAGGAAGTGAATGCAGAAAAGGATATAGGAGTAGTGATAGACAATAAGTTAAATTTCTCAGAACATTTAGCGGAAAAGATAAACAAAGCCAATCGAATTGTAGGGCTGATAAGGAGGACATTTGTGTCACTTGACGAAGAAATCTTCAGGAATCTCTATACAGCGCTGGTTAGGCCGCACCTGGAATATGCGAACCAGGTGTGGGCTCCTTATATGGTAAAGGATATAGAAGCAGTGGAGAAAGTGCAGAGGAGAGCTAGCAAGCTAGTACCAACATTGAAGAACACAGGCTATGAGCAGAGGTTAAGGACACTGGGACTTCCGACACTGGCATATAGGAGAAAGAGAGGGGATATGATAGAGACTTTTAAGATAGTGTCAGAAAAGTATGATGAGGATGTGTGTGAAGGTATCTTCTTGATGCGGGAGGGAACAAGAACGAGAGGACACTCTAAGAAAATTTACAAAGAAAGAAATAGGCTTGAAAAGGCAAAGAACTCATTTTGTGATAGAGTGGTAAATGAGTGGAACGCTCTGCCCCAGTATGTAGTCGATTCCGAATCAATAAGGAAGTTTGAAAGTAATCTTGATAAAGCATGGGGGAAGACGAGATTTGAAGTTTGATTATAAAGCAAAAATACAGAATAGTAAAAATGTTGCGTCTGCTGCCGCCGCCGCCAACACAGTGAACGACCGCAGTAGTGCAAGTACTGGCACTGAGCTGGATACACAAGCCTAGTTTGCCTTTTTCCAGAGGATCTACTGTAAGAAACTGTAAGAATGACAGTGTGGTAATCCCGACACTGACTTACGGAAGCGAAGCATGGATGTTGGTTGAGAGACTCAGACCAAGAGTGAAAGCAGTGGAAATTAATTACTTAAAAAGTGCGTGCGGAGTTACATGGAGGGATAGACAGACTAATGTGGAAGTAAGAAGGAGGTGTGGTGTGGAGGTAGATGTGCTGGAAAGTGTGAAAAGGAACAACTTGAGATGGTTCGGCCATATGGAACGTATGGAAAGCGAGAGAATGACTAAGAGGGTGTACGAGAGCGAGGTGGAGGGACAGAGAGGGAGAGGTAGACCGAATGAGAGATGGAAGGATGGAGTGAGGAAGTACATGAACGAAGGCGGTGCTGGTTGGGGGGAGGGGCGTCGACTGACTGGGGGCGGTTCGTTCGTGGCCACCCCTTCGGGGATCACGGCGTCAGGCAATAGATAGATAGATAGCTTGTGTTTCCCGAAATTGCATACCCCTAAAACCCCATTATCTCGTCTATTTTGACTGGAGAGTGAAAAAAAATGGGAGTATTAAAGAAAAATTATTTTTGAGCACAGACTAAACAAAAATTACACCTATGCATCTAAATTGACATAGCTGGTCATTAACCTAACCTAACAACCTAACCTATCCTGGGGGCTCCCGCCCCCAGACCCCCGCTGGTGTAAGGTCATTAACCTAACCTAACATCCTACGCTAACCTGGGGGCTCCCGCCCCCAGACCCCCGCTGGTGTAAGGTCATTAACCTAACCTAACAACCTAACCTAACCTGGGGGCTGCCGCCCCCAGACCCCCGCTGGTGTAAGGTCATTAACCTAACTTAACAACCTAACCTAACCTGGGGGCTGCCGCCCCCAGACCCCCGCTCCTGTTAGTTTTGTATTTGGTTTAGGGTAATATCCACTTCCCGGGTCATTTGAACAGTTGTATTGCTTCTATATTATATATCATATAATACACCATAGAATATGTTTGTAATAACTAGAAAAAGAAGGCCTTCGATTGAACATTTATGAAATAAAAAATCCTCACGTGATTTTGAAGTAAAAACAAATTTGATGAGTCAAAGAATAGCCGCTATGTAGTTTGGGGCCGGGCAGGGTTGTACAATTTTGCAGCAGCCAGCAGGAACTCATGCAGTCGATGATTAGCGTTTTTGATAGCCATCAAAAACATGCTTCTCGCTAAATATCCCACAAAGTGCTTCTTCCTGCGGCCGTACAGTGGAACCCTGCCCTTGACGTCCCTCCACAGACGTTCAATGTTGTTGGTGTGGGCCTTTGTTATAGGGTCTACGAAGTTGACCGAATGGTTGACAGTCAAATGGGTGTACCCTTCATCTCCCAGGCAATGGTAGGCTCGCCAACAATCAGAGATTATGGTGGTGCCGGGCAGAATATGTGTTTTTATAATTTCAAGGAGAGTGTCTTTGGACCTATCCTCGACGGGAACCATGAAAAATTCCCGGGTTCCACGACACACTCCTCCAAAAAACCACTGTCCCTCCACCATCCGACCAACATGATATTTTCTTCTCCCGAATTTACTTTCGTCTATTTCTACAATCAGATTCTCGCCCCCTATTTTCTGTGATTTGTCAAGACACCATTCAATTAAGACCTCCCGTATAAAACTACACCAATTATTAACTATTGCATATGAGAATTTGAATTCGTCACGGGCAGGTTCAATCATGAAGTTGTTGCGAAGATACAAATTAATGAATGATAGCAAGTCTATCTTAGGGACAAGAGTTTGTTAAAAAAAAAGTATGTTTCCAAACGCTCACAGATGTTTCGCACTTCTTCGCTTTTTGCTTTCCGACACTTGTTTTTTTTCGACAACGCCATAAATTTCTAGGTAAATCTAATACCATGTTGGCCCCGCACTTTGGACATTGCTGAGCCTCCAAAACAATCCCATGACTGGCCAACACTTTAAATAAAGGCTCTGGTGAGGACTTAAACCGACAATAAAATTCAATGCACCCACCATCACAATCAGCACACGCCATGGCTACTTTCCGGTATGAAAATCAGACTTCCAGTGAAGTCACCCTTGCGGCTGATATTGAAAGGTGGCGCCACCTAAGATAAAAAAAAAATTGACGACAAGATGAACATCATAAATCTAATGAAATATGAATAATTAAGATAACCTAACCTCACATAACATCACATATCCTAACATAATCTAATGTAACGTAGATTATACGTCCATTAAATAATGAGATTATTAAATATTAATGAATCAAAGATCGAGGGTACAGCAACAAGATACACTGGGCAACTAGTGGCAGGTCGGTGAACTACTCATTCGAGAGCATGGCCGACACGCGGCCCAATTCTCATGTAAACAAACCGTGTACGAAGAAACCGCGGCGGACGAGTCTCAATTTGCCGAAGGTTTGTAATACTTCAATTTATCTTTTTCAAGTCAAATTTACATTTCCGCGCATCATCAAACCATACTAAGTCTACTAAGTATGCAGGATTCGAAACTGCATAATAAATCGTAGACTTGTGCAGTATTCTTTAACTGTCTTCGTGGTGCAGTGCATAGTGTGTTGATTTTCGGTGTGAGCATCCTGGGTTCGAATCCCCGGACTGCCACATGTGTCTGTTAATTTCATTAATCAATTTTAGGAGTAGAGTTGGTTGGTGGAGAGAACATAATAACTAATTAACCCTTGTCTAGCGGGGTGTTTTGGGCTCATTTGGGCATATTCAGGCCCTCCTGCATGATAAATCAAGCATCTGCATGAAAAAAAAAATATTTAGCAAAAAACTAGGCGCTAAAAGCTTCAAAATGAGACCAGAACGAGCACTCGTGGTTCTCTTGCAGTGATGCCACGAACATGGGAGTTTAGCATATATCGGTATATTTTTCCCAGCTATGCTCACTACTGGCTACACTGCCGGCCTCTCGAGAACACAGGGAATACGAGTTAATGGGCGGCGGTAAGCCCTAAGAGTCGGCTGTCTGGCCCGCTGTGCTCCCGGCCATTTGCACTCGATTTTAACCCTTTAAAAGCCTTAATAATGCTCCTAACTTGCTGCAAATTGGTGCACGACTTAAGTCGAGTGCCGCCAATAAGGGGTTAACCTACTAGTACTAACAGAAAAGCGTCAAAATAGGGGTAGTATAACTGTAGATTTATCTAGGTTAGGTTAGGTTAGGGTAACGAAAAAAAAAAAATCCCAAGAAAAAAATGAAAAATCCCAAGATTTTTTTTTTTTTTCCCGGGGATAAAAAGTAGGGCCTATATAGAAATGAAGCATAGGCTATGATGATAGGAACCCAAAACTACCATTGGAAATTTGGGGAAGGATGTGGTTACCGGGTGTACCACTACCGACATACAACATAAATCATCTATAAATACTTATAATAAAATAAATACTTATAAATCTATAATACTAGGTTAGGTTAGGTTAGGTTGTTTGGTTAGGGTAATGTATTTTTGTATCCAAAGGCAGTCAAAATAGACGGGAACATGATGGTGAGCGTCCGCGTAGTGTAAACAAGACGGGCGGTACACCCGGTAACTACATTCTTGCCGAAATTTGTTACCTATATTGTTGCGTCTCCTATATATTTACCCAGAGCTCTTTCGGACATCCTTACAGTCCTCACTGTTTACAAACGCCGGCAAGAGGTGTGTTATCAGGCGTATCAGATAATCACCTACCTCTGACCGGGTATATCCTAGTGTTTACTATAGCCTACCCCTTTGAAAGGACATTAGCCTAACCTAACAACCTTACCTAACCTATCCTAGTATTATGAGTGGCCCACACCCCCGCTGTTTGACATCAACTCCCGTATTTACACGACGTACGCCCGGTAACACAACTCATTCCCAAAAGCCTTCTTTATGCAATACTCTATAATCGATATTTACTCCCTGCTGGCAACATAGATGATGATTTCAATAATTCATTTGGAGTGGGGGGGGGGGGGGGGGGCAAAAAGCCCCCCCTCAACACATTATTGTATCCAAAGGCAGTCAAAATAGATGGGAACATGATGGCAAGGTACGACACCGCTCCGCGTAGTGTAAACAAGGCTGGCGGTACGCCCGAACTCTACATTCTACCCGTAGGATGTCATAATTTAGCCGGTATATTGTACTGCAAACCACCCACCAATTTTCATGACAATTTTGAAATGCATGTTGGAATCCCTATCAACTGTACTTTATTTTTATGTAAGTTTGATAATTTGGAAAAATCGATTAAGGGAGAAAATTAACCCTCTCACGACCATATGACGCAGAGGTTGCCAGATTAGCAATAAGAAATAGAGTTCTCTCACTCTTATAATTACCTCTCCAAAATTAGTTTTCTGCCCACAGCTAACTCAAAGACAACTGCAGAGGTTAAAGTAACTAAAACTAAAGGTTTCTAAATACCCCTGATGGTAACAACTTTAGGCTTTAAAGTATCCCTAATAGGCTCAAAATTGCGTCACGAACGTGAGAGGGTTAACATTGAAAATGATGTGTAAAAAGTCTCCCATAAACGGCGGCCCGCTATGTTATTGTAATTTGCGGCCTAATTTCGTCTGTTAATTCACTTTCTCCTTAATTGGACCCCCAATGAAGTACAACAGATTATGATGACATAAGTGACGGGTGTTTAGAGGGGGCAGAGCTCCCCCTTCAACAAATGACGTGTCCCACAGTAACTTCTATTATATAAACAACCCAAGAATTTTCATAGATTTTAAAAATTTCATTTAGGTTAGGTTAGGTTAGCATTTTGGGGTTTTCTTAAGTTGAATAATAAGAAAACCCGAGCCAACTTCTTTTTTGCACATACTGTCTTTTATGCAGCTGAAAAACCTTAAAATCCGAGCCAACTTTTGCCAAAACTTGGCTCGGGTTTTTTCATTTTAGGGTTTTCTCATTTTAGGGTTTTCTCAAGTTGAAAAACAACAAAACCCGAGCCAACTTTCATCATAAAAGCCATTATATCGCCTTTTTATGTCTTTAACCCCACATTTTCCCTGATCTTCATAGCCCTCCCCTTAAGATCGTTTGATAAAGGGGAAAACGATTTTTGCGGAGGTTGAAATTACAGTAATTGATGCAAATAAACTAAAAGTAAAACAGAAATAATGAAAATAATTGGTGGGTGGTTTCCTTAATATTTTCCATTTAGTCTACTAGGTTAGGCTAGGTTAGTTAAGTCGGTAACGTTCAACAAGACTACATCGGCCTTATTTACCATGTTTTTTGTTTTTTCTTCAAGGAATATAGGCTATATAATGTTTCATAGTTATTTTGCATGGTTTGAATGGAGGATTTGCATAAACTTACCCATTATCTATCAATGGGTAGAGAGTGAGAGTGAGGGTCCTGAGTCTGGAGGGTGAGACGGTGAAGCACTTGAACGAAGCAACCAACCGCTTCAGAGATGGAGCTGCTTCGAGCCATGATGGATGCTTCACATGTCTCACTCCCCAGACTGGAACAAGACCTCACAAGCTTCACCGTGTTGAGCGGTAGAATGTACAGGCTCTCAGCCTATGCCCGAGAGGGAGTAGTTGGAATATAGGGGGAAAAAAAAAAAAAAAAAAAAAAATCGAAGATAAAGCGTCAAATTGCGCCATTTATTGGGTGAATCGCGCTTTTATAGTAGGTAAGGGAAATTGTGGGGTACATTGGATACACGATGGGTTGAGGACCTCACCCACCCCCCCTTGATCCCTTGATTTATTGTCATCCTCATACAGTCTGGCCTGCCAATACGCGAAAATATGGGCGACACGCGAGGACGCGGAATGAAAATTCGCGTATTAGCAATAGAGTATTATATGGGAATAAATCGATATGGGTGGCACTGACTCCAAGTTGTCTACTTTAGGCCTATTTATCTCCGTCAATTGCCACAAAAGGTACATTTATTAGTGGCCCCTCCATCATTGACGAACATGCCTATTACATAAGGCATCCTCTTCAAACACTAATCCGCCGTAGTTTGAATCTACCGCGCAGAGCATTTAAAAACTGAGGAGCCTTCATCATGAGCGCACGCGACCTCACTCATGGCTTCAGTCATTATGAATTGGGTTCTCACTACGAAAAAACTTCGTAAAAAATAAAAACAAAAAGAAAATAAGAATAACTATCTAATAAGCTTTCCATCATATCGTAGATGTACTTGTGTGGATTTCTGACCAGACGCTGATTCAGGCGTCATTCCTCCTTCTCTGCTCTGCGTTCAGCCTGCCCGGACGTGTCTCCCCACGCTCCGCTGATTCCGCATTTGTTGCGTCCCTAGTGAGTTTTTTCTCATTTGTTTACTCCGGGATGTATCGAGTAAGGTTAGGATATGTGTAGCAGGAGTGTCCTGGGCTGGTTGCCCGCAGTGCAGTGTATTTTGGGTCGTGTGTTTGGGGCATCTATTTCGGATGTTCCCTCGTGGTCCTGTTGTGGACATGTGAACTTTTTCACAGTTAGTTAGCTTGTGTTGCAGGCGGCTTTCATTACGCGTTAGTTATTGCTGCCTTTTATTTGTCTGATGAGGTAAGCTTTGCTTACTGACGTTCCCAGCGTATTTTTCTTCACTTAGTGAAGTTTTTTTCTGGGTCCCGAGTCAGTCTTCCCTTTGCCGGAAGTATTTGCTACAGTGGTGTGTTGGCGGTGGTTCCTGTTGTGATATTTCCAGTGTTTTGTGTATATTTCAACATTTATTATGCCGTCTACTTAGGCCTAGCCAGCCACGCGTAGCTTTTGCCACATGTACAAGTGTTATTGTTTATTATTTATAAATATGCCCTACTGTGTCATGTGTATCCGGGTTTTAGTTGTGTATTGGCTAATTCCTCGGACTATGTTTGTTCCTGGTTTAGTTGTGTATTGGCTAATTCCACGGATTATTGTGTGGACTTAGGTTAGTCGTGCGTGGCTTCCTTCGTGTCCGTTGTACGATCAGATGGTGTCTGTTCGGGGTGGGTTTCCTTCCGGCGGGTTTTTTCTCGGTTTCACCATGAAAAAAACCCGGCCGAGAGCCGTGTTGGGCCACACGTGGTTTTCACACAGGCTTGTATTCCCGGCGATGAGGTGTCTGTGGCTCTCCAGGACTGCGTCTCTGTTGGTACCTGGTTTCAGGCACCCTTTGATTCCCGGCGGAATGACTGTACCCATCTATAAAACGCTGTTCATACGAACATACGTTATGTAGTTTTTCTACCAGGTTTTACAAAAAACCACATGAAAAACCTAGCTGTGTTAAGGGCTTTCCTCCCCGGCGATCTTTTACAAAGAAGTGGGGACATGAACTTATGGGGTTAACTTTTTGACATCTCACCCGGCGGGTGTACCTTGGTAGGGTGGGATGAACAACTAAGTTAATTAGTTCATTAACCAGTCCATTTTAAGTGATACTATATGTATCGCCGCCTTTATACTTACGGCGATTGAAGGTTCAATTAGGGTTAACATCGTTTTTCACACCCGGGGGTGCTCCTAGGTGGAGGAAATAAGGCATTTACAATTCAATTTCGAGTTAACCACTTAATTTAGTGATACAATTAGGTATCGCCACCTTCAACCTTACGGCGATCTTTTTGTGACAATTCGTTAGGAATCAGATCTCGTGTCAGCCCGCCCTGTGTTATTCTACTAAAATATTTCAAGGGCCGGCGTCTTTATGGGGGGTTGTTTTTGTTCCAAAAAATTGAATCTTAAGACAGTCACCACCAGAAAGACTATAATCGCCATGCTGGACAGTTATATTATGTCAGAGGGTATTCTTCACTTTCTTCAAAAGATTTGTTTAGATATTCTGAACCCCGCCGCGTAGCGAGCTGTGATCATTGTGTCATTACATCTCGTTATCCGGTGGGTTATTAACACTTGTGTGCGAACATGTTGGGTTAACCTTATGAGCATTAATTCCTGGAAATTTTCTTTTTTTCCAGAGCTGGGCTCCGGCGGACCAATACAGACCCGGTGGTAGTTTCCCCACCAGTCTCTGTCATGGCTACCTCAGCCCCAGTCTTTGCTTTATGCACTACCCCTGATTGTTCCGGTATCCCTATTTTTGCGCATACCCGTTGCATAAGGTGTGTTAAATGTCTAGACCGTTCAAGGGGTCTCTGGGTTATGCGTAATTGTTCTTTTTGCTCCCAATTAGCTATCAAGGTCCTTTGCGATAATGATAAGACCGCGGCAGTAGCTTTAAGAGAAGTACGGCAGCAGATGGCAGCTTACACTACGATTGTTGCGCATAAATCACTTCAATGTGACAACGTCCCTCTTTGGGATCGATTGCTGTTTGAACACCCTCCCCCCCTAAACGTTCCTCTAGAGTCACGAGTTATAAGCCGGCGGAGACTGGTCAGGGTTCTGTATCTTCGGCTACTACACCAAAACGTCCAAGAGAGCCTACACCCCCGGCGTCCGCCTCATCGTCTCGGGAGAGATCTCGGTCTCGGTCACCTCTCAGACGCCAGTCTTCTAGTCTTGCCTCTTCACCAGCGAGTAAGAAGAGTAGGACGGAAAGTTCCACCAGTGGTCACGGCGAGGATTCCTCCAAATCTAAGAGTAGTTCTCGGTCACACCGTAGCCATAAATCCTCCAAAAAGGATTCCCATAAGAGACAGTCCTCCCTACATTCACCAGCTTCTAGTGCCTCTCATAGTACCTCTACCTCAGGCAAAGTTTGTGTTAGGCCTCAAGGGTCCAGTGCGGTGCCTGTCCCTAAAGAGGATTTACCTAGTAATATTCTAACCCTGGAATTGGAAAGTTCAGGTGGTTCAATAATTGAGAATGTTTCAGACTCCCAAGAGAGTGTAGGCCAGGGCCTCGGTGTTTGGCGGTTTGCTCAGCCAGGGTCTGACCACCCACGTCCGACTCAAACGAGTCACACAGTAGCTGATGTCCACAGGGACGCGGCGATCCCATCCTCTATTCCTGACTTATCTTGGCAACAAGGTACCCCAGCTTCGGCGGGGTCTTCTCAGGAGGATCAGGAGGAAAAAAGACGAGGTTTCTATAATTTCGGAGATGGAAGGGCAAGAGTCAGGCTCAGGCTTAGACGCCGCGCAGGATAGTAATGATTCACCTGTAAGTTCATCATCTAACCAATTTGTTACTGCGCAAGAAATTAATGGGCTACTTACTGATGCTTTATCTAAATTTTTTGGCCAACAACAGGAAACCCCCACTATGGACTTGGGGGCTCCCACGACAAGTTCTACGGTACGGCCTCTGATGACTTCGATTGCTTTATCTAAGATCCCTAACCCTCCCACTCTGTCACCATCAGGGGTTACTAAGCCTGCTACGGCGGCATTGACAACTTCAAATGTCAGGGTCATCACGGACGTCAATCCACCCCCTCTAGACAAGGCGCCTCTCAGAAAGGTAGCTATGCCCTTGCTTTATGGACCAGACGAGTCATGGGTCCTTTTGACCCCCACTAACCCAGAGCTCGCCCAACCTACCTTGTCAGGGGAACTCCCGGTACCGCGTGAGTGGGTCATCCAGGGCAATAAATCAAAGAAATTGAGGGCCTTGGATATTTTGGGGAATGTACTAGACGTAAACATCAAGGCTATACCTAGTTATTATCACCAAGACTATTTTGTGTATGCTACTAAACCAGCTTTACCCCCTGCCTCAGCTTCAAAACTATTTTCAGACTGGTCTAAGCTGGATGGGTTTAATGATATTAAGACTCTGTCAGCTCTTACTCCTGAACTTGATTTACAGACCGTCACAGACGAAGCAGCTAATCCAGTTTTGAAGATGGGGCAGTTGGGGCCAGGACCTTGGGTAGATTGGGAGATAGAGGCTCAAAACTTTGCAACCACATTCACTTCTAAATCTTCCCACCAGATCCCTCAGGACACTCGTTCTTGGTTCTCCATGCCGGTAGGTTCTGCCGGCGGAGTCCCAGCAGCCTTGTTTTCTTTCCTAGCTGCCCCTAAGATTAATCTTTGTGAGCTAAAAGACCCCTTCACTACCCCTACCCCTACTCACCTAGACAGAGAATTTAGGCTAAGGGGGAAAGCTTTTCGCCTGTTCTCTCAGTACATAGTGTCTCAACAGGTGGCTAAGTCTTTACTACGGTCCACTCAGGCAATCGCAGACGCGGATGCCAGAAGATCGGTTGAATTATCCCGGCGACTGCTCCTCCAGTCGTCAATCCAATCCTTGGGTGACATACGCACCGCCTTGCTTGAGGCGGTACGAGCAAGACAAGATCTCAGAATGTCTTTAGTTCGCAAGCTACCTGATCGCATTGCGAATCAGGTGATCATGTCACCAGTGCTTACTCCCTCTTTAATGTCCCCTGAAGTGTGGCGAACGGTGTTCAATATGGCACAGGCCGTTAAGCACAGTCCCACTCCAGCTAAGAAACCTGCATTTAACTTCCCCAAACCTAGGCCAACTGCTAAAGCTCAGCCAGGGGGATCTAAACCCTTTCTTCTGCCTAAGTCCTCCCACTCCCCCCAAGGTCAGTACAGGCATAGACAGAGTCGGTTTTCAGGTCAGAGAGGACGCGGCCAGCATAAGCCAGGTCAGGGCCAGTCTTCGGCCAACACCAGCCAGCCGGCAAAGCGTCCAGCACCACCAACCCCACCATCAAAAAACTAAAGTCTCTCTCACTCCCGGTGCCAACCTTAAGGCCGGAGGACCCGAGGGTAGTACAGCCGGCGAACCCTTGTCTGCTAACTGGGTCGTTCCGAACGTGTCACCAAGCATGGCCTTTAAACACTTGGGCACGGATGGTGGCACGCAAGGGCATCACTTGGCAGTGGCTCCGGCGACCTCGCTTACGTCAGCCGACAACGGCGAATTTTGTTTCTTTAGAGGTGGAGTCACTGGTCCAGGAAATGATTGCCAAGAATGTCATCATCCCGGTCCCCCCAAATTACCCTGTATTCACGTCCAAACTATTTTTGGTTCCCAAAAGGGACAGTGTTCAGATGAGGCCGGTCGTAGACCTGTCTTATCTGAACCTTCACATTCACAACGAATCTTTCAGAATGTTAACAGTACACCAAATCAGGCTAACACTTCCGCCGGGAGGTTGGATGTGTTCACTAGACCTGACAGACGCCTATTGGCACGTCTCGGTCAACAAAAGATTTCAAAGGTTTTTGGCCTTACGGATCAGGCACCAAAATTTTGTTTTTCAAAGGATGCCGTTCGGCTTGAACCTAGCACCTCGATTATTCACGAAATTAGTCCGGCAAGCCCTGATACCATTGTTAAAACAGGGGATCAGAGTGTTGTGGTATCTAGACGACTGGCTGGTAGTGGCAGAGACACAACACTTATGCATAAAACATGTCAATATTATTTTAAATCATGTCAAAACTCTAGGCTTCAAGGTAAATCTGGTAAAGTCAAACCTTGTTCCCTCACGAGTAATTCAGTGGATAGGGCTGGTCTGGGACACGGCCGCTCTCACTCTGAGTCAGAGTGTGGACAATCGCAACAGGTTTCGCAGGAAACTGTTCATGTTTCTTCACAGTCTGACTACGACGCGGAGGGTATGGGAGTCTCTGGTAGGCTCTCTCAACTGGATTCAACTAACTGTCAAGTTGGGCCGGTTGAAAGTAAAACGATTAATATTGGAAGGCAACAAATATTTCCCGCTCTTACCGGCGGAAAAATTATGGCCCATCCCGAAATTAATCCACACCTTGCTAGCGGTCTGGGCAAAGAGGGAAACGTTGCATTCAATAATGTCATGGACCTCTCCTCCACCAACGGTATGGGTAGACACGGATGCGTCAGGCACAATAGGGTGGGGATTTCAGTCAAATCAGGGGCACCAGGGTCAGGGGCTTTGGTCCCACTTAGAAATCTCTCACATCAATGTCAAAGAATTACTAGTCCCCTTGTATTTCCTTCAGGCTCACGGGCCGGCGTTACAGGGCAAGTCGGTGGCCTTCAGGATGGACAATCTGAATGCAGTTCACTGTATTCAGAAACAAGGATCAACGAGGTCAAGGAGGTTGCTAAACGTGTCGGAAGAGATTTTTACTCTCGCCAACAGACTAGACATTTACATTCACGCATCTTATCTCCCAGGCGTAGCGAACGTCTGGGCAGACGCTCTGTCCCGGAGACAGAGCACGACAGTAGAATGGGAGCTCAAGCAACCCATTTTCAACCTAATGATTGCAGAGCTCTCCCATCCACAAGTGGATCTTTTTGCATCCGAGGAGACTCACAAACTCCCTCTATACCTCACCCGCCGGACGAAAACGCCGGCAGGGGGGCCAGACGCCCTAGTGACAGACTGGAACAGATGGAGATCCATCTATCTGTTTCCGCCGCCAGATGCGTCACTAATGTGCCACGTAGTGAACAAACTACGAGATTATCGAGGCTTAGTCTCGCTAATCGCGCCCCTGTGGCCGGCGCAGTTGTGGTACCAGCAATTGAAAACGTGGTGCCCGGACCCGGTGTCGCTCCCGGTCGGGTATTTCCACTTAGACACGATTGGCAACCTAGCGACCTCGCTGACTTTTGCATTATGGACATTCAGGAGGCCAAGTGGCTAGCACCATACGGTAGAGATGTGACCAATAAATTAATCAATCAATATACTCAGTCTACGAAATGACAGTATCACTCACATTGGCAAGCTTTTACTTCCTGGATCATCAGAACGGAACAGAATGTGCCGTCAGTGGCTTTAGTTTTCAATTATTTAAATTATCTGTTTGAGCAGAAACATTTATCTGTGGTAACATTAAAAAATCACTTAACTGCGATTAGAGTGCCCTTTTTAGACCTGACAGGTCTCTCCATACCGGTGGCGGAGGAAACAGGTTTTATGAGAGCTTGTTTTAAACTTCGCCCACCTCCCCGTCAGCTCATGCCTACTTGGTCTCTGGACAAAGCTTGTCTTTACTTCACTCTCGTCTGTACCATAATACTGCAGACTTTGCATTACTCTTAAAAAAGGCGGTTTTCCTTATGGCTTTGGCCACCGGGAACAGAGTGTCTGAGCTGGCGGCGATGAGCAACACACCTAATTGCCTTAGGTTTGGCAGACTTAATGAATGTATTTACATTGCACCTTCCCCAGGTTTTGTAGCCAAGAATGAGCACAGTGCACACGTGTTTTCTGAGTTCACGGTGCCGGCGTTAAAAAGGGGTAAGGTGCATCATAATCTATGTCCAGTGCAAGCTCTAACCAAATATTTGAGAGTAGCTCCTCTTAACCCCCAAGGTGCTTTATGGGTAGCAAGTACGGGTAAACGCTTACTTAAACGACGATTAGCCTCTCTTCTGGTCGAAGTCATTAAAGAGAGTAATCCCGGCGTTGTGGGTAGGGCCCACGATTTACGCAAATGGGCAGCTTCTTTACGTTTCCTGAAAAAAATTTCAGTAGAAGATATCGCGTCCACTCAGTTGTGGGCGTCTAATCATACGTTTTTGTCTAGATACTTGTCAGTTGCTCTAGACAAGCCTTCCTTACCATGTATAGCTTTAAGGCAGAGGATCTAGGTGGCCCTGCAGTCACTTTTGTGTATTTTCACGAGAAGGGGGGGGGGGGGGGTGCAGTCAGCTGACATAGGACACCCTAGACCCCGCCGGAGTATAAGAGCTGTGATACAATTTAAGGTTAATGTGATATGAAAATTTCTCAGCGAGAAATTGTGCTAGTACAATGTTAGTACAAAACAACGGTGTTGTTATAGTAGTTTTAGCTGCGAAAGCAATCTAATATTAAAATAGTGGAGATCCTTTGCAATTTACCTCCACGATTATTTTGGGGTTTATTATGTGCACATATAAACTTATAACTTGTTATTTTGTCACCACTCGTTGAGTGGGGTGCCTTTGTACCTGCAGATCTGTGTTCAGAATCTTCAGGGTTACCCATTTTTTGTCAGACAGGCTTCTTTGAAGCACGCACCTGCCTGAACCCCTTTTTCTTGTATATTTTTGGCCTACGCCACATTTAAATATATTTTTCAAAAGTAAGAATACTATGTGGTTGTTTTTATTATCTGCTTTTATAGAGTTATGATATGATTACGAATGTCCCCCTCCAGTCTTAGAAATCAGGCATGTTCGTCAATGATGGAGGGGCCACTAATAAATTATAGGTTTGACTCCTGTAAGGAGATAAAGAAAACCTAATATTTAGTAGTGGCCCCGTAATCATTGACGACTGGGGCCCTCCCGACCGTCCCCTTCCCATTCGTTGATGTATTAAGGATTTTGGTTTACTTGATATGTCAGTGAAGGAGGAATGACGCCTGAATCAGCGTCTGGTCAGAAATCCACACAAGTACAGTACATCCACGATATGATGGAAAGCTTATTAGATAGTTATTCTTATTTTCTTTTTGTTTTTATTTTTTACGAAGTTTTTTCGTAGTGAGAACCCAATTCATAATGACTGAAGCCATGAGTGAGGTCGCGTGCGCTCATGATGAAGGCTCCTCAGTTTTTAAGTGCTCTGCGCGGTAGATTCAAACTACGGCGGATTAGTGTTTGAAGAGGATGCCTTATGTAATAGGCATGTTCGTCAATGATTACGGGGCCACTACTAAATATTAGGTTTTCTTTATCTCCTTACAGGAGTCAAACCTATAATATATGTATACATAAACATCCAAATCATAAGAAAATATAACAATAATAATAAACTCACCTTAAAATTAACAGTAAATGTCCAACACGAGTCGGACAGCTGTTGCGCGAGCATGGACTGAGGGTAGACTGGCGTATCCCACAATGCCCTGCGTGCCTACGTAACTGGCGCGGAATGGTGGGGGGCCTCGCGTATTAGCTGAACTCCCCGGAATTGCCCTTATATCGGGCCCGGATTCACGTTTTAAAGGTACATCACGCGTTTTGAAAGTTTTGGGTATGATTCGACCCCCTCCTCGCGTATAAGGTGAATCGCGTATTAAAAGCTCGCGTATTGGCAGGTCAGACTGTATATGTAGATCTGTAAGGGGGCAAAAACAGGTTGCCGGTATTTCGTTTTTGTGAGTAACGCTCACGCCATTTATTGGGTGAATCGCACTCACCGCATCTTTCAAAACAAGAAGAAGAAGGAAGTCAAGTCGAAGGGTTCATTGTGTGCAATGCTTTGTTTACGGTCGGGACTTATTATTTTTGTGTTATTTTTCGGTGTAATCGGGTTTTTCAAGTGTCGATAACGAAATTCCTCCATGCGGACTATAATGAGAAAAATATGGCGAGTCTATTGGTCCCTATTTTCCCTAGTAAATTGTTTCTAATAGGGCAGATGTAGTGTCCTTGAAGATTATCGTTAAGTCAAGTTAGTCTAATAAAAATATTTTAACATGGGTTGTGGGGGGAGGGGATTAAGAGTAGGCACAGTAGCCTACTGAAGAATTACGAAAGCCGGGATGGATGTACTGTAGTGTCCGGGCGTACGGTCGTCATGTTTACATAGGTGGATCGCCGCGGTTAAGTTCGCGTCTATTTTGACGGCGATTTTTTTCGGTTATTACACTCGACCCTCGCAAATCCGGACTTCACCAATCCGGACTTTCAACAATCCGGACACAATCCGGAGTCCGGTCCAATCGTCCGGTAGTGCGTACCGTAACGCATACTTGTCCGAATACTTCAAATTTTGTCCGGTAGGTGGCTCTCGCGACGGGTGACGCCACCCGTTCCCGCCTAGTCATTCAAGCTTGTTTACAACCCGCCGTGCGACTACCTGGTTATTAAGGTGTTATTATCGACTTTCATTGCCAGCCACCATGCCCCCCAAGCCTCAAAAGACTGTCAAGTGGGTAAAGGTTACTCTGAGTGTAGAACAAAAGCTAGAACTGATAAGGAAGCTTGAGTTGTACAGTGCTCCAGGTTTGTGAGGAGTATGGGTGCAAGAAGCAAACCGTCTCCGATATACGTAAGACCAAGGACAAGTTAAAGAACTATGCTGCTAAATTTTGTGTCGAAGGCAATAAATCTAAAACTGGCAAAGCAAGACCAAGGAAAAATATGACCACAGCTGATCATTCCCAGCTAGATGCAGCTGTACTGAAGTGGTTTCTTCAGGAGAGGTCTAGTGGCGTGAATGTACGGGGTGTGGAGATTATGACCGCCGCAGTGAAGCTGGCTGAAAATTTAGGCCTAGCTAACTTTAAGGGTAGTGATGGTTGGTTATGGCGGTTTAGGAATCGACATGGATTGTTTAATGTTAAAACTCATGGGGAAAGTGGGAGTGCAGACAGTTCTGGGATAGAAGCTTTCCGTGCTCGTTTCCATAAGCTTGTGGAGGAAGAGAACCTAACCCTCTCTCAAGTATATAACGCCGATGAGACTGGATTTTACTGGCGTTCTATGCCCAAAAATACCCAGGTAACGAAGCATGAGGGGAAAACAAAAGGAAAGAAACTATCCAAGGAACGATTATCAGCCCTGTGTGGGGGAAATGCCAGTGGCACGCACCGTCTCAAGCTGGCGATTGTGGGAAAAAGCAAGAGGCCACATGCAATGAGGAACCTAGACATCGAAACAGAACTGCCAGCCAAGTATTACCACAGCAAGAAAGCCTGGTTCAACTGCGCTATTTTTACTGCATGGTTTTTCGAATACTTCGTGCCTGCTGTCATGAGATATCAAGTGGAAGTTTTGTGCATCCCCAGAGACGAAGTGAAGGCAGTTCTATTGTTGGATAATGCCCCAGCCCACCCCAGCGCTGATATATTGGTCTCACCTGACGGGCGAATTAAAGTTGTGTACCTCCCGCCTAACACCACAGCATTTATCCAGCCCATGGACCAGGGCATTATTAGCGCCCTCAAGAGGAAATATACCAGGAAGTACCTCAATGAAGTCCTGGTGGTGCTGGAGGACGAGTCCGACTCAGTACAGGACACTCGTGGGGCACGCACACTGGCTAACATCAAAGCCTATAACATCCGCTCTGCTATTTGCAATCTTTGCTCTGCTTGGGATAGCCTACAAATTTCCACCTTAGCCAACTGTTGGAAACCATTCCTTCATGCCGATGATGATCCCAACGACTTCGAGGGGTTTGGTAATGATGCGGCTGCTGATTTCCACAACCTATTGAGGAATGCTGGGGAAAAGGATGTCACTGTGGAAGATGTTCAAGATTGGCTGGACGAGGCAGAGATAGTACCAGGGCATGAAATTTACACTCATGAACAGATCGCAGAACAGATCCAGAGCCAAGAAGCAGAAGAAGAGAGCAGTGACGAGGAAGAGGAACCAGTAAACCGACACAAACTATCGTCACTGAGGGCCAGTGTGGACGACCTGATTGCCTTCACTGAATACACTCCTGAGGTAGCGTCACACTACACCCAGCTACGTTTACTCAGGGAGGCAATCATACTGAAGCAGCACCAAGTGGGTAGGCAGATGAAAATCCACTCTTTCTTTCGCCGGCCAGCCACAGCCACCCTAGCCACCACCCAGGAGCCTCAGCCGGGTCCCAGTAGTGCCACCACCCAGGAGCCTCAGCCAGGTCCCAGTAGTGCCACCACCCAGGAGCCTCAGCCGGGTCCCAGTAGTGCCCCCGACCATCGCCGGCCAGCCACCACCCAGGAGCCTCAGCCGGGTCCCAGTAGTGGATGTGGATGTGAGGTGGATGATCCGATGGTCGTGGATTCGACCTCGGATTCTGATTAACCCCCTTCAATCAACCCCTGTACATAGTGTAAATAGAAGATTTAGGATAAGGTGAGTACTGTACAGTACTGTATATTACGTAACTTTTATTTACTGCTAGGCTATTAATATTAATAATGTGTGTGCGTATGTGTATGCGTGTGTGGCCCCCCCGTACACTATTTTCTGAATCCGGACTTTTCCTGAATTCGGACAAGGCCCAGTCTCTTTTAGTCCGAATTTGCGAGGGTCGACTGTACTACTTATTTGCCCCCTGCTGGCAATATATATGATGATGACAATATGCCATGGGGGGGGAGGGGGGGTGAGGGGAGGCAAAGCCCCCTCTCAACATATTATGGGTATTCTGCAGAAAAACAACTCGATTACGGGATTCCTGTCTCATGGATTTTTTTTTCGGTCTTACCTTACTCAGGGGACCTTAGTGATGTGCGGATAAGTGCTACTTTTCTTATTTTGTCAATTTGATTTTCACTCCCCTATAACATTTTCAGTTATTTTTGTACAGCCAGTCCAGGACACTTTGTTTACATTCTAGCCTCCTTGGAGGCTCCTCCCCGATGTTTACTAGCCAATCAGAGTGGAGCTTCACCTACAAGAAGTCAGTATATGTTTGGTCAATATAAAGATGATGTAATTAAATTATTAAAAAAAAAAATTTATTGTTTTTATGTACGGTAGTTTAGAGGGCAAGAATGTTAAGAGCGGGCGTACCGTCATCATTGTTTACACTACTGTACGTGTAGTGGCGTCGGACCTTTGCCATCATGTTCCCGTCTAGTTTGACTGCCTTTGGATACAATAATATGTTGAGGAGGGGGGCTTTGCCCCCCTCAACCCCCCCCCCCCATGACATATTGTCATCATCATATATATTAGGGTGGTCCTTATTTGATTTTTTTTTTTTTTTTTTTTTTTTTTTTTTAGAAAAGTACATGGCTGACCCACCTATAGGTTGCCACTTGGGCTAAAAACAGTGTGTAAAAAGTTTAATTGAAAAATATTAATATTTAGAGGTCGCTCAACGACTTTGAATTATTGACATATTGGTCATTATTGGCCTATGGGCCCTAATTGTATTCATTAATCATAGAAACGCCAGTAATTGTGTTTGTGTTATAATTGAGTTTATTTATAATCACATGGGGTTATACCTGTTAGCCTGTGTATATAATTATTATTGATTTTGTTTTACTTTGGCTAAATTTAGCAGTAATGGTGGCATAGTAGGCTATAGTTAAGCAAGCACAAACAGTGGTGTATTCCATCCATTACATTAGCTATTAAACAGTTTAATATTTAGGGTTACATGTTCCCCATTACAGTACTTTGAACATGCCAAAAGTGTTGCTATATTTGCTAATTTCTTGTGCCAAAATTGCCACAAAATGATGCTATAAATGCCCAAAACAAGGCGGAGCACCTGCAACCCTGGGTGGCGCTGATTGAGGCATACGCCAGCATAGCCATTACCTAGTATGTTTACATTGTCCTAGGTGTGTAAAGTAATAAATTCTTATTGTATTCGGGCAGACAGTCAGTTGCAATCTTACAATGGCTTTGAGTAAGCAGTCAAAACCAAAGACTAGAGTGAAGATTTACCTTATTGACAAATATGAAGACGACATAAAAGGATCCAAGTTACCATTAAGACAGTTCGGATTCTTGCCGGGGAGGTCGACGGTACTACAGCTAATTAAGGTGGTAGATGATTGGATGCAAATTCTAGAAGATGGTGATGTAATAAACGTGGTATATTGCGATTTTATGAAGGCCTTCGATAAGGTCCCACATAAAAGGTTAATAGAGAAAGTTAGAAGCTATAATATAGGGGAGAAATGTGTGAAATGGATAGAAGCCTTCCTGAAAGATCGGAGACAGAGGGTACTGGTGAATGGAATAGGCTCGGGGTGGAGGGAAATTACAAGTGGGGTACCTCAGGGATCTGTGTTGGGACCACTGCTGTTCGTTATATTTATCAACGACTTACCTGAAGTTATAACTAATGGAAGTGAGGTATACCTGTATGCAGATGACACTAAGCTGTATAGAAGAGTGAGGAGTAAGGAAGATATGGGTTTGCTTCAAGGAGATGTGGAGGGCATGAAGGGATGGTCTGAGCATTGGTTAATGCCTTTTCATCCAAAAAAATGCAAGTACATGCGGATTGGGACCAGCAAGATAGACAAGGTAGGATACAGTATGTATGAAGCGATGGAGGAAGTGAATGCAGAAAAGGATATAGGAGTAGTGATAGACAATAAGTTAAATTTCTCAGAACATTTAGCGGAAAAGATAAACAAAGCCAATAGAATTGTAGGGCTGATAAGGAGGACATTTGTGTCACTTGACGAAGAAATCTTCAGGAATCTCTATACAGCGCTGGTTAGGCCGCACCTGGAATATGCGAACCAGGTGTGGGCTCCATATATGGTAAAGGATATAGAAGCAGTGGAGAAAGTGCAGAGGAGAGCTAGCAAGCTGGTACCAACGTTGAAGAACGCGGGCTATGAGCAGAGGTTGAGGACACTGGGGCTTCCGACACTGGCATATAGGAGAAAGAGAGGGGATATGATAGAGACTTTTAAGATAGTGTCAGGAAAGTACGATGAGGATGTGTGTGAAGGTATCTTCTTGATGCGGGAGGGAACAAGAACGAGAGGACACTCTAAGAAAATTTACAAAGAAAGAAATAGGCTTGAGAAGGCAAAGACCTCATTTTGTGATAGAGTGGTAAATGAGTGGAACGCACTGTCCCAGTATGTAGTCGATTCCGAATCAGTAAGGGAGTTTGAAAGTAATCTTGATAAAGCATGGGGAAGACAAGATTTGAAGTTTGATTATAAAACGAAAATACAGAATAGTAAAAATTTTGCGTCTGCTACCGCCGCCGCCAACACCGTGAACGACCGCAGCAGTGCAAGTACTGGTACTGAGCTGGATACACAGGCATAGTTTGCCTTTTTCCAGAGGATCTACTGTAAGAAACTGTAAGAATTAAATAAACAGGCCCTCACTACTTTCTATATCTTCATCAAGAGAAAAAATAAATAATTTGTGAGGCAGCCACGCAAACAATGGATAAAATTGCCAGTTTCTGGCATCGGGCAAGGTTATCAGTCCGCCATAAGCAAGACTGCATCAAGAAAATTGAAGGCTGTTTTGCAAGATTGCTGTCTTTGAAGAAAAACTCATCAAGACAAAATCAAACACAAAAGAAATCTGAAGACTACTTTATGGCCACCTTAGACGATCTCTTCGATGTCGCCCATGCTGATACACTGTCTTGATAAAAATTGAAGAAGTTTCTTATAGCGCAGCGAGAAAAGGGACGTCGAGGATCGATGTTGTCGGTGGATGAAGCGTTGCGGAAGAAGGAAGTGAAGCAAAGAGAAAGAATAGAACAGGAATGAAAAAGACGACGAACTGCGGAGAACCAGGCAAAAGAAGCGTTAGCAACAAAAGTTTTGCTTGATAGTTCAGACACATGTGAAGAAGACATAGGTGATGATGAATATGAACCGGTTGCCGGGCCTAGCTCTGTTACTGCAATTCTTAGTCTTAGCCTAAATAACTAATCACACCAGAGCTGGCTTGAAACAAGATCTCCGACAGAGCAATAGCCTAAATAACTAATTACACCAGAGCTGGCTTGAAACAAGATCTCCGACAGAGCAACCATGATGATATGTGGAGAAGCTGCCCGCAGTCTTGGGCATGATCTGGGTGATTTTGGCTTTCTTGGAGGTTCCTGCATCCAACTGGAAAGACAACGAAGATGCAAGGGTCACTGCAGCAAAGCTGGCTGTCACAAACGACCATGCCGAGCGTAGTGTTGCCTTGGTCCAGGAGTATTCCGGTCGTTTGACCAAAGACGAGAATCAGCTGCAATTTGTTCTCCAGGTGGTTGCCTACCTCAGGAAGAGGTTCCCAGATGCACTGAAGCGGACATTGACCGTCATATGACGGGAGAGAGAATATTGGTCACCCAATGCGGCGCCCTTCATATGACGAGTGCCATTTTGAGGACATTATGAGCTATGAGAGAGAGACCGTGTGTTGGGGGGACGATAGCTGGCCTTGGACCGCTCGCCACCACCTTGTGGCTGTTACTGACACGTACTATGTTTCATCCCCACCTCCCTACCTCGCTCAACAAAGAAAAAACCTGGAAAATACCTAATTTTAGTGTATTTTTGCCTCCGGTTATACGATCATTGCAAGATAACCCGTGGTCGTACAAGGATGATTCAGGTGTCATTTCAAAGTTCTATTGTCGCCCTTTCACGAAAATATAATTGTATTACGCTCTGGCTCTTGCTTATGCATGAAAAAGACATTGGAATTAATCTCGTTTTTGGTATATGTACCCGCCCAGCACTACGGTCATGTAAACAAGCATGCCTGCCTTTTGGGAGTTAACTGGGCCACACTGGGTGCCTGGTCAGCATGATACCCCTGTTTTAAAGAGATAATACTCACTTTTGTGAGGGTGACCCAGGCAAAATAGATGGGACCTCCATTTACTAATGATATCTCACGTATATCAGATTTGTTCTCCATAGGCCAAAATTTAGGCAAATAGGGTAAAACTTTGTGGCCTTGAGCGACCCCTAAATATTAATATTTCTTTTAGAAAACTTACCACACATTGTTTTTAGCTCAATTGGCAACTTTTAGGAGGGTCAGACTAAAAGAAATCAAAAGTTAAAAAATAAGGACCACCCTAATATATATTGCCAGCAGGGGGCAAATAACAGAAAAAATCGCCGTCAAAATAGACGCGAACTTGAACCACGGCGATCGACAAATGTAAACATGACGGCGGGGGAGGCGTCGAACGCTTGTAGTCAAGTTCCCATCTATTTTGAATGCCATTGGATACAATAATATGTTGAGGGGGGGCTTTGCCCCCCCCCCCCCCCCATGACATATTTTCATCATCATATATATTGCCAGCAGGGGGCAAATAACAGAAAAAATCGCCGTCAAAATAGACGCGAAGTTAACCGCGGAAATCGCCCTATGTAAACATGACGACCGTACATCTGGTAACTACAGTACATCCATCCCGTTTAGAGTTGTGTAAATGTTGAGTTGAGTTGAGTTGTGTTTTGATGTGTGATAATACTAGGAAATGCATATTTATCCATTAAACAACAATCTAAAACCATGCCCCTCCACTCGCGAAAAATAACTATTTGGCCATAACCGTTTGCCGTGGGATACAAAATATGTTGAGTGGGGGGCAAGCCCCCCCTTCATCCCCCCTAGGATTTATTGAAATCCTCATATATTTAAACAGTACCAGTAGGGGGCAAAAACCAAATTTTCCCCAACGCGAGACGCCGAGGCTACACTTGCGGCGGATGTAAACAAAGCCACCCGCCTCTTGCAAGGTACCGTAGGCGATATAGAGGATATTTTGTTTTTTTCAGGATCTGTAATAAATGTTTACGGGAATTTAGGCCAGGGTGTCAAACCGAAGCAATTTTGTTTGATGACTTGAATGCTTATGAGAAGGAATACAAAAAAATTAACATGAAATAGCATCATTTTGGCAATTTTTCACTTCCAAAGACATAATTTAATCTGTAAACCACAATTATATCTTTACATATACAATAATCAAGACTAAAAAGAAAGAATTCGGCTTTCGTTTGACACCCTGATTTAGACACATATAGGAATGAAATACATGGTATAAGAAACCTATAGGCCACGATAAAATCGATGTATGAATTTAATTACATCTTTATACAGTATTGTCCATATTTTTATTGGTACTTTTTTGTTATCGACAGCCAAAGCTGAAGATTGCAGAGTAAACACCATAGACTTTATTACATCAATTGTTTATAGTTTTAATACCCAATCAGCGGGGGTGTGGGGGCGGCAGCCCCCATCCATAATACTAGGATAGGTTAGGTAAGCTTGTAAGGTTAGGCTAATGTCTTTTCAAAGTTGACTAAATCGAGTAAACTCCTAGATTGTTGGGGTATCGGAATTACGATTAACAATGCAAATGCTAATAAAAGGTGCTTTCTGCACTTTCTAACAATAAAATACAGACTTACAAAGAATTAAAGTACAAAAATAAAATAAAGAAAACTTAAAATAACAGGAGTTGTAGATATGCAGAATTACCCAAGAATGGATAATAAGTCGTAGGTGTGTGCATAAACCTTTAACCGTCTTGGTGGTGTAATGGTTAAGGTGTCTAAAATCTGTGTGAGATAACCCGGGTTCGAATGGTTGATCACATATATGCTTTCATTAATTTCATTGGAGGTGTTTGGTGTTGTGGTGAAATTAATAAAAAAATTATTATCAGTAGGTTCAGGGATATTTCGTAGCGAGGCCGTTCTATATGATCTGTGCCCCATGAATATTCTTTCCTCTCACTTAAACATTAGGCTACCATAGTGCGGTGGGAGTATGAACATGATTAGATAAATATCCAGTATTCGAGAATGGATATTAAGTCGTAGGCGTGTGCATAAACCTTTAACCGTCTTGGTGGTGTAATGGTTAAAGTGTCTAAAATCTGTGTGTGATAACCCGGGTTCGAATCCTGGTGGATCACATAATTATATGCATTCATTAATTTCATTGGAGGTGTTTGGTGTTGTGGTGAAATTAATAAAAAATAGATTACCAATATCAGTAGGTTCAGGGAAGGTGACCATCTTGAATCAGTGGAGATCTATTTGTTTTCCCTTTACCGTAGTATTTTGTCATCCTCTATATCAATGATGTCCAGCGGGCCACCCCAGGTTTGGTTAAGTTGTTAGGTTAGATTAATGACAAAATACCGGTATGATGTTCGGGTAGCATGTCTTAACATTGTTGGATAATGGGTAAATACTAATTTGCACCAGTAATAACATGTATAGGAATGATATATGGGTCATAAAGATTGGAAAAATCTTACTTTTAGGTGTGATCGTGATTTTTTTTTTTTTTTTTTTTTTTTTTTGGGGGGGGGGGCTTGTTTTTTTTCAGATTCAGTGGTTTTTGTATACCAAGGACCATGGGAGGTTAGTATTTACCCATTTTCCAACAATTTAAAAACACGTCTGTTAAGTCTGAAGTTACAAGTGATGAGTCAAGATCGGTGAGACAGTGGCAATGCACTGAGCTGAAATTAGTGACAATCAAGGTGCTGCTAGTTTGGGAAGTCAGGCTGCATTGAGCCGGATACAAAACTTATCATTTGATTCATCAGCTGCAGTAAGACTTTCCAAACTCCATTGTATTAAGCAAGCAAATCTAAAAGCCCATGGGCTGATGATCCCCTCCCCCGCTGCCCTCTCACAGACAGATCTCATCTCACCCTAGCCGCTTTGGTGGCCCGAGCATCTGGCGCGGCTTCGGTCAACCGGACTCTGGACTGCTCTGCCAGACAGCACAACAGGCTATAGAAAGCCTACCAATATGTCTGGAAGAAGAATTGGAAACTGTTGGAATAAATAAAATATTTATAAAATAAAATTAAAACGTTAAAAAATTACTTTATAAATTAACAGTCTAATACTGAAAAGTGAGACTGGACTTAACCCGGGAACTGCGGGGAGACTCTTAAGAGTTCCCCCGGCGGACTGCGGGGAGACTCTTAAGAGTGAGTGAAAAAAAAAATCAACTTTTGACATCGAATTTTTTTTTTTTTTTTTTTTTTTTTGGCCCCTGGGCCATGCAAAATCTCAGTCCTCTACCTCCCCTCCTTCCCCACTTTCCTCCTCTCCTTCAGTTATCACCTATTTTCCCTGTTATTCCCTTATTCTGAGGTATATTTTCGTGCTAACATTAGCGAGTTGCAAGCAGGGTGTTGTCATCACTGATGGCAAGCGAGTGCAAGAGAGAGAGAGAGAGTATCGATCGACTGTGTCTCAGTGGCCTTGGGGGAAATTGGTGGGAAAGCAGCTTGCCTCACCCATACATTATACAACTCGCGGGCTATATCTCCGATTTTGACCATCCAAACGCTGTTTTCACTCGTTTTATTGTTGTTTCAGGTTAATACCTTTATAATCAACCCATAATAGGCGCATATGGATAAGTATTAATGCTATTAATGGCACAATGAATATTTTAGTGACGGAAACACCTCAAATACGTCAGCACAGGGGGACGTTTCCAATTACCCCCATGCGCACTTCAGAGGTTAAGGGGACCGACCGGTTAATTACAAACTTCCAGGTCTTACTTTCAATTTAAATGAAATTTGGCACAGGTGTATATGACCATAAAACTAGATAAAAAAAAAAATTTTTTTTTTTTTTTTTTTTTTGCTTTTTTTCTTGCAATTTAGGTAAAACAAATGTTGAAAACCATAGCACTGCAGAAAATGATAAACTCCTACAGAAATCCCCATAGCACATGTTTTATGTGATCAAACAACTCACAAAAGGTGTATCTGTAGTTTCTATAAAAAACATTTTATATATTTTGTGTATTTGTTCGATTTAGGTGATTACGGATTCAGGCGAATATATTTATAGAAAATTACAACTTTGACGACATATTGTGAAAAGAAAAAAAATTACTAGAGTAAATTGGCTTTATAGGCCTTGTAGTGTTTTTAATTACCTTTCCAATGGTATATACACCATTCCTATAGGTCCAATAATAACTGTAGAATAACATCCGAAAGTGCGACAATATAGGTTCTGAGAAAAACAGGTGAAAGTCTAAGGTAATTAGGTGAACATTTTTACTTTTGTTTTTTAGATTTACAATATTTTACGCAGGAACATGGCAAAGTAGAAGATAAAGCGTATGGGAGGTTGTAGAGTAGCTTACGCTCTTTCTATTTATATAGGTATGCTCCTCGTACGACCAGTAGTTACTGAGCATGTTAATTTCAAAGTTTGCTATATAACGTTATTAGAATTACAGGAAAAGTTTGGAAAACATAAAAAACACTATTTCCAATGGGTTTTCACTAATAACATTTCACTGGCTTATGAAGGGATGTTGACTCTTGTTGAGTAAACACCTATTGGTATTTTCAGGATTTCGATTTTTTAAAGCCTAAATTAACCGGTCGGTCCCCTTAACCTGCTGTAATATTTTCTTTTCTTATAGGCAAGCAAGACAAGTTGTTCATCATGAAGACGACGTTTACTACTGTGGACCTCCTGGCCATTGTGGCTGAGCTGAAAAACAGGTACAGTACCTACCTATTCTTAATTTCTTTGTTCAAAATTTAACTCATTCCATGCAGTGACTGCTGGCATTATTTTTTTTATTGTTAGACCAGATCATAAAAACCAGCGGACATCACCAGCACCCAACAAACCTGATCTTCTTTTCCTCACCGAAATTCAGGTGTCTGAAACAACTGCCAGCAACCCCTTCTCTGTATCCTCCTACTTTCTTTATCCTAATTTCCAAGCCAAAGGTAGATTTAGTAGTGGTTCTCTCTGTTAATGAAGTGAGAGCCTTATCAACTATTAGGGCTTCCCGGGTCCCATAGGGGAACTCGAAGAAGGCTTAACGAAACCCGAATAATTGAAAAATTACATTCCAGGAGATACGGGGATACCCCTTACAGTACTGTAGTCCGAAAAGGACGGAGATATTTTCTCAGCCTTTCAGACAAATCCGAAAGGCTGAACCATGAGTCCGAATTGAAATGCTAGTCCGAAAGTCATGGAATTACAAAAGGGCGGGGGTTTACTGTACATAGTTCCTAGGGAACATCATCGAATCGGATACCACTAAGATAGATAAAAAAAAAAGATAGAATAAGGTTATTCGAATTCTGCACCGACACACAGGCAGGCTTACCATGCACAGTCGCCTAGCGCCCTTTGGTGCTTTCTTCTTCCTCTTTTTCGGGTTACGGCTATCCCAACCACACATATATTTTTGTGCTCCCCGTTTTTTGCCCCATGTCTCTCCGCCTGGCTCCACCTGCTGGCTCTATTAGTGAGTTAATGTTACATTATGACATAAGAGGCAGCTAGACATGTTAATTAACCCTCAGAACCCGGATGGCCTCTGAGGAGGCCAAATCAAACTAGCGCCGTGAAACCCGGATGACCTCTTGAGCGCCATTGCTTGAATTTGTGCTTTCGGAACGCGGGTACTACAGCCCAGCATTAGTCTCTAGCCCGACGCCATTATGGATACTACGCTAAAAATGTATTCCGCTGTGTCCGATTCGGTGCCTCATACGACACCCGTCGTATTACTCGACGGCACCTCGCCAAGGATGTTCTTTCTCCGGGAGGAATAGATAGAACCTTGCGTGAGCTAGATTTAGCTGGTAGTGACAGTGATAGTGATGTTGACAAGATGAGCAGTGGCCATTCGTCTCGTTGCGCATCGAGTGCATATTATTCTAATGACAAAGAACCTGAGTTCAAGGGATTCGCCAGAGAATATGAGAGCAATGCAGATCCTGAAAGTGGGGAAACAGGTGTCGCGGAAGCTGGTGAAGGTGAAGAGAGTGAAGTGGGTAAAGTGAGCAAGTGGGAGAGCTCAGAGTCAACCTCCAAGTCAACCTCCAAGTTTACCCTGAGTGAAGCCACTCCAAGCTCTTCACCAGCTAAATCGCCCTTCCAGATACGCTTTTATAGGAAGCAGGTACTGGAAAAGGCGGCCGCGGCAGCCAGGGAGGAGGCCAAAAGGCATGACGAGGAAGAAGATGAGGTCATGAGTGAGGGTGAGTGTGGTGACTCATCGTTTTCTGGGCGGCCATTGTCTCCCTTATCTACCCAAGCCACCCAAGCTGCCCCGGGCGACCGCCATTGTTCCCCACCACTCCCACCACTGCCGAGGGTTGAGGACCCCCCACTTTCGGCCTATTTGCTTCCTGGGTCCCCTGACAGGAGACATACTACTGCCGAAAAGGGGAAAGGCAGAACATTTGTCAAAAAGGGCAAGCAAGCTAAGCAAGCTAAGCAAGCTTTGTTCAAGACCCCTGTGGCGTCCACCCCTGCCAGCCCCAGCCATGCCCACCCGCAACTTTCCCCATGGTCCTCCCCAACTCTCCAGCCATCAACAAGTGTTGCTCAAGATATTTTTTAACCCTCACCACCAGTACCTGTGCCTAGTGACAGTGAAACTCTGCTTTCCACCACTCGTCGCAGGCAAACAAGCCCAGAACCTCGGGGAGACATAGCTTCACCTGCCACTCATTCCCCACCTCGCCCACCCACACATCCATCGTTCCCCGCCAGATTATGAGGAGGATACTGACGAGGAAGGACACTTGACTGATGACTTTGGCCATGACTATATGGGGCCACCGTCAGGCGGAGACGACTACTCGGACGACGACTATATGGGCGACCCTGAACCCCCCCGCGCCACCCGTGGGCGTCGTTCTCGGGGCCGCCCTACCCACCCTAGTGTTCGCGCCTCCCGTGGGCATGCTCGAACACCCACAGTGCGTCGTGGGTGTCGCCAGAACCAAGACCCATTCTCGGTGTTTCCTTGAGAAGACGTGGGGGATGACTATAACCCTGAGGTGCCTACTTTTAATGAGGCACAGGAGGGATCAGGAGTTACCCCCAACTTTCCCGCAGGCCCCAATGCTTCACCAGGAGAGCTGTTTGAGGCATTTTTTGATGATGAGGTGGTAGGCTACGTTATCAATGAGACAAACAAGCAACACACCATGCAGGTCAACACCTTCAAAAAGGTCACCATGGGCCACATGAGGCAGTGGACCGAATTGACTCATATCGAGTTCATGGTCTTCCTGGCAATGACAATGCTTATGCCTCATGTAAAAAAACAAAGGTTGCCAGACTATTGGATCACTAATGATCTGATAGCCACCCCTACCTTCGGGAAGTATATGTCACGCGACCGGTACCTCGACATCCTCGCCCAGCTCCATCTCGTCACCAACAACGACGTACACCGCCCAGATAAGCTGTGGAAGATAAGAACCTTGTACGAGATGATGCGGCAACGGTTCACTTTATTCTTCAGGCCCTTCCGGTAGGTTGTCATTGACGAGTCTCTTGTGCTGTTCCAGGGGAAGCTCCACTTCCGGCAGTACATCCCCTCAAAGAGACATCGCTTTGGCATCAAATTCTTCATACTGTGCGACTGCAAGACTGGTTATGTCCCGGACTTCCTGGTCTACAGCGGGATGGAAGGGGGTGTGCTTGCGGACCCTACCATTGGCTTTGGCGGAGCAGTGGTGAAAGCCATGATTTACCTTGAAATGATTGACCGCTACTTCAACAAAAATCACGTCCTCTACACAGACAACTACTACACGTCACCCACTCTCACCAAATACCTCCACGAACGAAAAACGGGGATTGTAGGCACAGTGCGACAGAGAAGGAGGGACATGCCAGCTTTCCCTCTGAAGACGAAGAAAGGCGATGTGTTCCGGAAGAAGTCGGGGCACATTCTGGCTATCTACTGGCACGACCAGCGGAAGGTCAACGTCCTCAGCACCATCCAGAAGGGGGAAATGATTTAGACTGGCAAGGTGGATCGCCGGACCCAGGTCAGGTTGACCAAGCCTATGAGTGTGTGGAGTGCAGGGTGGTACTCTGTGCTGAAGGGTGCTTCGCTGATTACCACTCCAACCAGCAGTACTGAGTGAAAGTATCAAAGACAGTGACAGTATCAGTGACAGTATTCTAGCCCTAGAAACAATAATAATAAATAATAAGACAATAAACTAAAAATAATGCAACCAAGTGGCACAATTGTATATAAAATAATATGTGACAACAATAATATATATTATAGGTTTGACTCCTGTAAGGAGATTAAGAAAACCTAACATTTAGTAGTGGCCCCGTAATCATTGACGATTATGCCTATTACATAAGGCCTCCTCTTCAAACGCTCATTTACCGTAGTTTGAATCTACCGCGCAGAGCATAAAAAATTTGAGGAGCCTTCATCATGAGCGCACGCAACCTCACTCATGGTTCTGTCATTATGAAATTGGGTTCTCACTACGAAAAAACTTCGTAACAAATAATAAATAAAAAGAAAATAAGAATAACCATTCATAAGCTTTCCATATACTGTACTCGTGGATGTACTTGTGTGGATATTTGACCAGACGCTGACTTCAGGCGTCAAACTTCCTTCACTGACATATCAAGTAAACCAAAATCCTTAATACATCAACTAATGGGAAGGGGATGGTCGGGAGGGCCCCAGTCGTCAATGATTACGGGGCCACTACTAAATATTAGGTTTTCTTTATCTCCTTACAGGAGTCAAACCTATAATTTATTAGTGGCCCCTCCATCATTGACAATTATGCCTGATATCTAAGACTGGAGGGGGACATTCGTAATCATATCATAACTCAAGCAAAAGCAGATAATCAAACAACCACATAGTATTCTTACTTTGTAATAAATATATATTTTTGCGCATAAACTTTATACAGCATATATATACAAAAAAGGGGTACAAGCAGGAGCGTGCTTCGAAGAAGCCTGCTTGAAAAAAGAGTTAACTCTGAGACTCTGTACACAGATCTGCTAGTTAAGAAGGCACCCCACTTAAAAGTAAGTGGTGAAAAATAAAAACTTATAAGTCTACATGTGCACATATAAACCCCATTAAACTAGTGGATATATTCCTAAAAATATATCCAAACATAAAATGAATTCTTGCACTTTCGCAGAAGTACCGAACTCTTGTACTTATGCAGAAGTACTTACATCAAAAATGAAAGTCGCAGTCGCAACTACTGAGATTTCTTAAAATGATATTGCTTCACAGCCAAAACTACTTACAACAAGAATTGTTGTTTGACTACTATTGTACTTTAGCACAATTTCCTGTAATGAATACTACAGAGAAATTTTATATCACAACACCTACAAACAGTATCACAGCTCGTATGCTCCGTACACATACTCCGGCGGGGTCTAGGGTGTCCTATGTTACATTGACTGCACCCCCCACCCCCCCCCCTCTTTTCTTAACCCTCCCGCCTCGGCTACGCATTACATAAATATCCCCGAAATCCGGGTGTTTTGGCCGAAAAACGTCTAGGCTAGGCTACCGTATCATTGTTATGCTGACTGCTTCCCGCATTCCCGCGCATCCCCAAGCGTAGCTGTGTTATTTACCTGTAGAATGGCGTTAAGTAGAGCTCTCTAAGTCAAGTGCTTGATTTGTGATGATGATTTCATTGGAGATAACTTTATGGCCAAAACAGCCACTTTACACTACTTTTCGATACTTAACAACAACATACAGGCACACACGAACAAGCGACGCTCTCCTTCTTGTGGCCGGAGATGCGGGGCGTCGGTCCAGCCGGCTGTTGTTTACATGCGTCGGACCGACGCCTCGCACACGAAGCTCACAGGCTTTCAAGCAATGGTACAATGTTGTACCACCCGGGTTCCTGGGGGCAAAACATAATGGTACACACGTGTACCATCCGAGTTTGAAGGGTTAATCTAAACAATAAGTGACTTAGAGGCCACCTAGACCCTCTGCCTTAAAGCTATACAGTACATGGCATGGAAGGTCTGTCTAGAGCTACTGAAAGGTATCGAGTCAAAAACGTATGATTAGAGGACCATAGGTGTGTGGACGCTATGTCCTCAACAGAAAAATTCTTAAGGAAACGCAAAGAGGCCGCCCATTTACGTAAATCGTGGGCTTTTCCCACGACGCCGGGATTACTCTCTTTAATGACTTCTACTAGGAGAGAAGCTATTTTATGTTTCATTAAGCATTTGCCCGTAATTGCTACCCATAAAGCACCCTGTTGATTCAGAGGTGCTACTCTTAAATATTTGGTTAGAACTTGCACTGGACATAAATTATGGTGTACTTTTCCCCTTTTCAACGCCGGCACCGTGAACTCTGAAAACACGTGTTCACTGTGTTCATTTTTGGCGATGAACCCTGGGGAAGGTGCAATGTGAATACACTCATTGAGCCTACCAAACCTTATGCAATTAGGTGTGTTGCTCATCGCCGCCAGCTCAGATACCCTGTTCCCGGTAGCCAAAGCCATAAGGAATACAGTTGACGCTCGATTTAACGGACTAATAGGGGGGAGACCGAGTCGGTTGCTGGAAAAAGTCCGTAGCTGGAAAATTGCCTTCGTTTTTTTTTTTTTTTTTTTTTTTTTTTGATTGAGGGACACGTTGTGCTGTACTGGTCCCTGAAAACATAATAAAGGTCGTATTTGCCATTGATATGATAAATTTCACATGGGGAAAAAAAAAAAAAAAAAAAAGGAAGGATATCCCCTGTATATCCGCTGTAGGCCTACTCCCTCCCCTCCCCGTCCCGGCCTCAACCCCGACCCCGTTACTGTGATATTTTGATAAGCCTTGTGCTACACCCTATTGATAATGCAAAACTATTGAACACACTTAAAAGTGTATGTTATTTGGTCTCTATATAATCTGTGAATCATTTCCGATATGATAGAATTAAAGACATTTTTTTCCACCAACTCATAATCAGCAAAAACGACACAAATGTCAATTAAAAACATGTTATAATATTTCCCCATCATTTTGTGTATACCGTGGGAAAAAAAAAAAAAATCTATCAAACGTAAATCTCCCGTCTCGGAAGCTCGGCGCCTAGACGGAGGGGAGGGTTGAACTATTGTTTTGACTATCTTATTTATTGTTTATCTATGTGCTGGAAGGATATTATATTTTTCAATTCCATCGCATTAGAAATTATTCAAAGATTACAAAAAGTCTAAATAAGACATAGTTATGTTAATGTATAAGGGATTTAGGTAGATGAATTAGAGAGATAGATAGATAGAAAGAGAGTGTATATCGAGGGAAAAAAACAAAACAAAAAATCTATCAAACGTAAATCTTCCGTCTCTGCTCGCACGGAGGGGAGAGTTGAAATATTTTGTTGACTATCTTATTTATTATTTATCTATGTGCTGGAAGGATATTATATTTTTCAATTCCATCACATTAGAAATGATTCAAAGATTACAAAAAGTCCAAATAAGACATAGTTATGTTAATGTATAAGGGATTTAGGTAGGTGCATTAGAGAGATAAATAGATAGAGCAACGGACTTTGCTCCAACTTTTTTTCGAGCATCGGACTTTGTCCGTTGCTGGGTCCATTGTCCGGCTACAGACAGAGTCCGTTAAATCCGAAATCCGTTGTATCGGGGTCCGTTAAATCGAGCGTCGACTGTACTGCCCTTTTTAAAAGTAAGTCAAAATCTGCAGTATTTTGGTACAGACGGGAATGAAGTAAAGACAACGCTTTGTCCAGAGACCAGGTAGGCATGAGCTGACGGGGAGGTGGGCGGAGCTTAAAACATGCTCTCATGAAACCTGTTTCCTCCGCTAGTGGTATGGTTAGACCTGTAAGGTCAAAGAATGGCATCCTAATCGCTGTTAAGTTATTTTTTAACGTTACTACAGATAGACGTTTCTGCTCGAACAGATAGTTTAAATAATTAAAAACCAAAGCCACCGAAGGTACGGTTTGTTCTGTCCTAAGTATCCAAGAAGTAAAGGACCGCCAGTGCGATTGATACTGTCTCTTTGTAGATTGGGTATATTGACTCATGAATTTATCGGTCACGTTTCTACCATACGGTGTTAGCCACTTGGCCTCCTGAATGTCCATAATGCAAAAGTCAGCGAGGTCTCTAGGTTGCCAATCGTGTCTAAGTGGAAATACCCGACCGGGAGCGACACCGGGTTCAGGCACCACGTTTTCAATTGCTGGTACCACAACTGCGCCGGCCACAGGGGCGCGATTAACGAGACTACGCCCCGATAATCCCGTAGTTTGTTTACTACGTGGCACATTAGAGAAACGTCTGGTGGCGGAAACAGATAAACGGAACTCCACATGTTCCAGTCCGTCACCAGTGCGTCGGGTCCTCCCGCCGGCGTTATTGTCCAGCGGGTGAGGTACAGCGGGAGTTTGTGAGACTCCTCGGACGCAAACAGATCCACTTGTGGACGGTAAGGCTCCGCAATCATTTGGTCGAAAATGGTTTGCTTGAGCGCCCATTCTACTGTTGTGCTCTGTCTCCGAGACAGAGCGTCTGCCCAGACGTTTGCTACGCCTGGGAGATAAGATGCGTGAAGATGAATGTTCAGCTTGCCGGCTAGAACAAAAATCTTTTCTGACACGTTTAGCAACTTCCGAGATCTCGTTGACCCTTGTTTCTGAATGCAGTGAACCGCATTCAGATTGTCCATCCTGAAGGCCACCGATTTGTCCCGTAAAGTATAGCCGTGAGCCTGAAGGAAATACAAGGGGACTAGTAACTCTTTGACATTGATGTGGGAGGTTTCTGAATGGGACCAAAGCCCTTGACCCTGATGGCCGTGGTTTGACTTGAAAGCCCGAACCTGATGCATCCGTGCCTACCCATACCGTCGGCGGAGGAGAGGTCCATGACATGACCGAGTGCAATGTTTCCCTCTTCGCCCAGACCGCTAGTAAGGTGTGTATTAATTTTGGGATGGGCCATAATGTTTCCGCCGGCAATAGTGGACAAAATTTGTTGCCCTCCAATATTAAACGTTTGACTTTCAACCGGCCCAACTTTACAGTTAGTTGAATTCAGTTGAGAGAGCCGACCAGAGATTCCTAGACTCTGTGTCGTAGTCAGACTGTGAAGAAACATAAACAGTTTCTTGCGAAACCTGTTCCGATTGTCCACACTCTGACTCAGAGTGAGAGCAGCTGTGTCCCAGACCAGCCCTATCCACTGGACCACTCGTGAGGGAACAAAGTTTGACTTTACCGGGTTTACCTTGAACCCTAGAGATTTTACATGATTTAATGTTATGTTGACATGATTGATGCATAACTGTTCCGTCTCTGCCACCACCAGCCAGTCGTCTAGATACCACAAAATCCTGATCCCTTGTTCTATCATGGGCATCAGGGCTTGCCGGACTAATTTCGTGAATAAGCGAGGTGCTAGGTTCAATCCGAACGGCATCCTCTGAAAGACATAAGTCTGATGCATTATTCGTAAGGCCAGAAATCGTTGAAACCTTTTGTTTACCGGGATGTGCCAATACGCGTCTGTCAGGTCTAAAGAACACATCCACCCTTCCGGCGGAAGTGTTAGCCTGATTTGATTCACTGTCAGCATCCGGAAGGAAACGTTGTGAATGTGGAGGTTCAGATAAGACAGGTCTACGACCGGCCTCATCTGAACACTGTCCCTTTTGGGCACTAGAAAAAGTTTGGACGTAAATACTGGGTAATTTTGAGGGACTGGGATGATGACATTCTTGGCGATCATCTCTTGGATCAGTGACTCCACCTCTAATGAAACAAAATTTGCCTTTGTCGGCTGACGTAAGCGAGGTCGCCGGAGCCACTGCCAGGTGATGCCTTTGCGTGCCACCATCCTCGCCCATGTGTTTAATGGCCATGCGCGATGACACACCCGGAACGACCCAGTTAGCAGACAAGGGTTCGCCGGCTGGACTACCCTCTGATCCACCCGCTGTAAGACTGGCCCTGGGAGTGAGAGAGACCCTAGTTTTTTGGTGGTGGTGGTGGTGTATGCTTCGATGACTGGCCGGGTTTGGCAGGAGACGGGCCCTGGCCCGGTCGTTGATACTTCTGTCCTTTATGATTACCTGAAAACTTTCCTTGCTTGCATCTGTACTGAGCCTGACTTTGGGTGGAAGAGGACTTAGGCAGATGAAAGGGCTTTGCCCCACCAGGCTGAGCTTTTGCGACTGGTTTGGGCTTGGTAAAATTGAAAGCAGGTTTCTTAGATGGGGCGGGACTGTGCTTAAAGGCCTGAGCCATGTTGAACACTGTTTTCCACACCTTCGGGGACATTAAAGAGGCAGTTAGAACAGGGGACATAACCACTTGATTTGCAATCCTATCCGGGAGCTTCCTCACGAGAGACATCCTTAGATCTTGTCTTGCCCGCACCGCCTCTAGCAAGGCTGTACGGATATCTCCCAATGACTGTATAGAAGTCTGGAGTAGCAAGCGTCTAGACAGTTCGATAGCCTTTCGGACTTCCGCGTCCGCGATTGCCTGAGCAGATCTTAGCATTGACTTCGCTACCTGTTGTGTGACAATATACTGGGAAAACAGTCTATATGCCTTCCCACGTACAGTAGTCTAAACTCCCGGTCTAGGTGAGCAGTGGACGGTGTAGAAAAGGGATCTTTAAGCTCGCATAGATTAATTTTAGGGGCAGATAAAAATGCAAATAAAGCAGAGGGAACTCCGCCGGCAGAGAGAACCAAGAATGGCTTTCTTGTGGAATTTGGTACGAAGATTTAGAGGTAAAAGTTGTTGCAAAGTTCTGAGCCTCCACTTCCCATTCCACCCAAGGTCCCAGACCCAACTGCTCCACCTTCAAAACTGGATTTGCGGCTGTGTCTGTGAACGTCTTTAAACCTAACTCTTGTGTTAGAGCTGACAGTGCTTTTATATCATTGAAACCGTCATGCTTGGTCCAGTCCGAAAACAGTTTTGAAGCTGACGCAGGGGGTAGGGCAGGTGTAGAAGTATACACAAAATAATCATGGTGATAATAGTTAGGAATGGCTTTAATATTAACATCAAGTACATTTCCTAGAATATCTAAAGCACGTAACTTCCTAGATTTATTCCCTTGGATTACCCACTCACGTGGTACCGGAAGCTCCCCCGACATAGTGGACTGTGCTACCTCTGGCTTTGCTGGGAACATTGTTACCCATGACTCATCCGGCCCGTATAAGAGGGGCATAGCTCCCTTTCTGACCGGGGCTTTGTCTAAAGGGGGAGGATTTACATCTGCTACTACTCTCACATTGGAAGTAGTCAGTGCCGCCGAAGTTGGCCTAGTAACAATAGTAGGTGATACAGGGGGAGGGTGCGGAATTTGTGTCAAAGCAATGGAAGTAGCCAGAGGTCGGACATTCGATGCTGTCGTGAAAGCTCCCAAACCAACTGTAGGAGTCTCCGGCTGCTGGCCAAAAAACTTAGTTAGTGCATTCGCTAGTAACCCATTAATTTCATCAGCTGTGACAAATTTAGCAGAGGATGAACTATGTGGCGAATCATTCCTACTCTGAGAGTCGTCTATCAATGAACCTGACTCTTGAACCTCCATCTCAGAAATTATAGAACCCTCATCCCTTTCCTCCGGCCTCTCAGGAGAGAATTTCGCCGAAGCCGGGACCCCCTCATGCTGCCATGTCAAGTCCGGGATGGACGATGGGATCGCAGCGTGCCGGTGGACGTCTGCCACTACCTGTGTCGCATGAGAAGGATGTGAGCCGTCACTCCATGGCTGGGAGTACAGTAGGGTCCCGCATAAAACGTGTTCGCATAAAACGAGTCTCGATTAAAACGACCGACCTAAAATTCGCTTTGTACGAAATATCGTCGCTTTGTATGAAATGTCGTTCGCTTTGTACGAAATATCGTCGCTTTGTATGAAATGTCGTTCGCTTTGTACGAAATATCGTCGCTTTGTATGAAATGTCGTTCGCTTTGTACGAAATATAGTTCGCTTTGTACGAAATATCGTTCGCTTTGTACGAAAATTTTCGCTTACAGTGAACATTGACGATATTGCGCCACCAAAATGCTGTGTTCACATAAAACGAAATCGCATAAAACGCCCTCGTTTATCGACCATAAACTCGTTTTATGTGAGACCCTACTGTACCTCCAAACTCCCCGGTCTTGGCCGGAACTCACTTGTGAGCTAGGTACCACACCAATTACCGAGCCCTCACTCGAGCCCTCTAGAGGGTTATAACTGCTGGTAGAACTCTCTAAAGCTGGTACATGTGAACTGGGAATAATATTAGGTGACAACTTGTCCGCCGGTATATCCCCCACTACTGTCTCTGACTCCACTCCCGACCTGTCAGATTGGACATGAGACATGTCGGGAGTAGAGGCAGAAAGCGAGGTACGAGGCTCCGGCGAACGCTGGGAGGCCTTTCGTACATGAGTATCCTTTTTTGAAGACTTGTGATTTCGCCTTGACTTTGATTTCACACTAGGACTGTCCTTGGTCTTCTCCTCCTTGCTCTTCTTCCTCGAAGGTGAAGTAGAGTGACTATGTGTCTGCTGTCGGAGGGGAGACCGTGACCTGGACCTCGATTTTGACCTGGAAGCTGTCGCCGGGGGTGTCGGCTCTCGAGATCTCTTAGATGTGCCGGGGGAGGGAATAAGCACTATACCCTGCCCAGTCTCTGCCGACTTACGCACATTTACTTTACTTTTAGAAGGGGGACGTTTAAGTGGGGGATGCTGAGCAATCAATCGTTCCCACAGAACTACGTTATCGCACTGGAGAGCTTTATGAGCCACTGAAGTAGCATAAGTAGATAAGAGTTGTTTGACCTCGTGCAATGCAACCGCCGCGGCCTGATTATCTTGCTGTAAGACTTTGATACTTAACTGACTACAAAAAGTACAATTCTTAGTCACCCACAAACCCCTTGACCGGTCCAAGCATTTGACGCATCTGATGCACAGTGTATGCGCAAAAATAGGGATCCCTGAACAGGAGGGTGTTAAGCACAGAGCAAAAACAGGGTCTAGTGTAGCCATGACAGAGACTGGAAAAAGCTAACCCACCCCTGGGCTCCTTCTGGTCCTCTGTTGACCCGCCGGAACTCCGCCCTGGAAAAAAGAAAATTTCCAGGAATTAATGCTCATAAGGTTACCCCAAAATGTTCTAACACAAGTGTTAATGAACCGCCGGGCAACAAGACATAATACACCACTATTACCTCTTGTTACCCTGTAGGGTCCTATGTAAAGATTTTAGAATATCTTTACTCGTCCAAAAGATTTAAGCATATCCTCTGACATGATATAAAGACGAGCATATCTTTATAAATGACGCAGTCTTCCCAGTGGTTTTTTGTCCACCGGAAACCCATATTAAGACGCCGGCCTCCTTATTATATCGCAGTTAAAAAGGGTAAGCCTATCTTAAACTTTAGATCTGACTTCTCTCGAAGCCTTCATAGATCGCCGTATTTTGAAGGCCTCGATACCCAATTGTATCCCTCAATTGTCTGGCCAACTATACCGAATTGCAAATCCGTTAATCCCACCCTCCCAAGGTTCAACCGCCGGGTGTGAAATTAATTTAAATGTTAACCCCAATTGTTACTATCCCCACTTCTTTGCAAACGATCGCCGGGGTGGAAAGACCAAACAAACATAACAGCCTAGTTTTTCAATGGCTTTGCAAAAACCGGGAAAAACTATACTCAACCGGTGTCCGCATGAACACCTAGTTAAACGGGTATAGCCATCCCGCCGGGAAACACACAGTAAGCCTGAACACAGGCTCCACTACAGAGACGCAGTTCCTGGAGAGCCCTCAAGCCACCACTCGCCGGGGGAAACTAGCCTATTTTAACCACGCGTGATTAAAACTCGGCAACCAGCCGGATTTTCTCGGTGCAATCGAGAAAACCCGCCGGAAAAGGCAACCAGCCGGATTTTCTCGGTGCAATCGAGAAAACCCGCCGGAAAAGGCAACCCACACTAACCAGACGCAATCTGATATACACAAATAGGCCCTGGATTAAGCCAAAACACAACTAATCCAGGACACACATGACACAGTATTACATATTTATACAATAAATCAATAACACTTGTACATGTAAAAAGCTACGAGTGGCTGGCTAGGCCTAAGCAGACGGAAATATCACTTAATCACGTCGTAATATAAACAAAAAGCACTGTATCATATCACAACAGGAACAGCCGCCATCACAACACCGTAGAAAAAATCCCGGGAGAGGGATGCACTGACTCGGGACCTAGAAAAAACTTCACTAAGTGAAGAAAAATACGCTAGGAACGTCAGTAAACAAACAATAAGGCAACTTCATCAGAAAGATAAGAAGAAGCCTGATAACGCGTAGTTAAAGCCAACTAAATAACTAGGCTAGCTAGCCGCGAAAAATGTATCACGCGTCCACCACGGGACCACGTGGGTACACCCGAAATAAGTGTCCCAAATACACTGAACTGCGGGAAACCCGCCCATGACACTCCTGCTACGCATATCCTAACCTTACTTGATACATCCCAGAGTTAACAAATGAGAAAAAACTCACTAGGGACGCAGCAAATGCGGTACCAGCGGAGCGTGGGGAGACACGTCAGGGCAGGTTGAGCGCAGAGAAGGAAGTATGACGCCTGAAGTCAGCTTCTGGTCAAATATCCACACAAGTACATCCACGAGTATATGGAAAGCTTATGAATGGTTATTCTTATTTTCTTTTTATTTATTATTTGTTACAAAGCTTTTTCGTAGTGAGAACCCAATTTCATAATGACAGAACCATGAGTGAGGTTGCGTGCGCTCATGATGAAGGCTCCTCAAATTTGTTATGCTCTGCGCGGTAGATTCAAACTACGGTAAATGAGTGTTTGAAGAGGAGGCCTTATGTAATAGGCATAATCGTCAATGATGGAGGGGCCACTAATAAATATATATACTGTACAGTATATCCAAAAAGTGGAAGTGAAACAATATATTGTAATACAAAAGTTCAATTTATTATCAGAAAATTTATATATATATATATATATACTGTATATGGGAATGGCAGTGCACTTGTGGACTTATGTGTGGGGAGGAGGCTGTGGATAGCCAACACCTTCTTCCGACACAGAATGATCCACAGGTACACGTGGAAACAGGTGTGGACGATGGAGGATGAGACAGTGGTGGAACGAAAGTCATTGATTGATTATGTATGTATGGATGAACGAATGAAGAAATTTGTGATGGATGCTAGGGTGTATAGGGGTATTGGAGGGGGTCTGTCTGATCATTATGTAGTGGTAGCTAAGGTTAGGATACAAAAGAAGTGGGTGAGGAGAGCTGGAGGGAGGCGAGAGGAGGGTGGAGAGGTTGCAGGAGGAGGAAGTCAGGGAGGAGTACAGGAGAGCAGTGGAAAGACGACTAGGTGGGTTCGACCTGGAAGTTATGGAGGAAGTGGAGGAGATGAGCAAGGTGTTTAAGGATGAGATCTGTGCAGCATGTGAGGAGGTGTGTGGAGTGAGGAGAAGAGGGAGGGGAGTGAAAGGTACAGCATGGTGGACAGAAGAGGTAAGAATAGCTGTGGAAGAAAAGAAGAAAGCATATAGAGAGTGGTTGGGTAGTAGAGGGAATGAAGATTTCGAGAGACAGAAACGAGCGAGGTACGTGGAGAGTAAGAGGGTGGTGAAGAGAGTAGTGAAGTTAAGTAAGAGAAGAGTAGATGAGGAATTTGGAAGGAATCTGAGTGTAAAATAGAGGGAGAGTAAGAAACTGTTCTGGAAAATAGTCAAGAAAGTTAGGGAAGGTAGCAAGGGAAACAGTAAGGGTGTGAAAGATAAGAATGGGAGAATGCTAGCCGAGAAGCAAGAGAGAGTCGAAAGATGGAGGGAGTACTTCAATGAGTTGCTAAATGTAAGGAATGAAGAGCCAGCAAACATAGCTGGATATGGTATGGGAGGGAGAAGAAGAGAAGTAGTGGAGGAGGAGGTGGGGATCAGGAGGTCAGAAGTGTGGGAAGCCATGAAAAGAGTGAAGTTGGGGAAAGCACCAGGAACAGTTGAAGTGTGTGGGGAAATGTTGAGGTATGGTGGTGAGATAGTGATCGAATGGGTATGGAAAATGTGCAAACTAGCATGGGAGAAGGGGAGTGCACCCGATGACTGGAAGACTGGCATAATAGTCCCCCTATATAAGGGCAAAGGGGAAAGAGGAGTGTGTGGTAACCACCGAGGAATATGTCTTCTAAGCGTAGTAGGGAAGGTATACAGTAGGGTAGTGATTGAGAGAGTGAGAGTGAGAACGGAGATATGGATAGGCGACGAACAGGGAGGTTTTAGGAAGGGAAGAGGATGTGTAGATCAGATTTTTACCCTGAATTGTGTTGTGGAGAAATATCTGGAGAAGAAACAAAAGGTGTATGTTGCCTTTATGGACTTGGAGAAGGCCTATGACAGAGTGGATAGAGAAGGTTTGTGGAAAGTACTTAGAATATACGGAGTAGATGGCAAGTTGCTGAAAGCAGTGAAGAGCATGTATGAGGGTGCAAAGGCGTCAGTACGTGTGGAGAGTGAGCAGAGCGAGTTCTTTGACCTGAATCTTGGTTTGAAACAGGGGTGTGTGATGTCCCCATGGTTGTTTACTGTATATATGGATGGAGTCATGAAAGAAATACTATCAAGAGCAGTGGATGTTGGTGTATCGCTGAAAAGGGAGGGAATTGAGTGGAAGCTACCTATACTGCTGTTTGCGGATGATACAGTTCTGATGAGTGATAATGAATGGGAGTTGCAGGGTCTGGTAAATGAGTTTGGAACAGTGTGCGAAAAATGGAATTTGAAGGTAAATGCGGGGAAGAGCAAGGTTATTGTCTTCGAAAGGGGTGAAGTCACAGAGTGTGAGGTGAAGCTGAACGGTCAGGCTATGGAGATCGTCAACTCTTTTAAGTATCTGGGCAGTGTGTTGAGTAAAGATGGGACCTAAAGGAGGTGTATGATGCTTCGCAAAATCTGAAATTGCCCTGGAGGAGGTTACTAGTTTCAATTGTCCCTATTTTGATTATTCTATATACAAAATAATTTCTGCTGGTAAATTTAAATACATATGTTGCATCTACCGTTCCCCAAATACTCCTCCAGAGCAAAGTCTTTTTGATTCTCTGTCCTCACAACTCAGTGTCCTCAACTTAAATGCTTCTTCTGAAATCACTGTGTTGGGTGATTTTAATGTCCATAATGTTGAATGGCTCACTCATTCAGCCAGGACTGATGATGCTGGTCTTGAATGTGAGCTATTTGCAGACTCATTTAATCTCACTCAACTAGTCAACCAACCCACCCGTGTACCAGATAATCCTAATCATAATTCCCACCTACTGGACTTATTTTTAACAACCAATTCAGAAAATTATGATGTTACAGTGAGGTCCCCGCTTGGATCTTCTGATCACTGTCTGATACAGGCCACCTGTCTATCACCTACCACACCTTCCCACTCTGAACCTGTTTTGGTGACTAAATGGCATTACGATAGGGCAGACTGGGAGGGTCTTCAAGGTTTCTTTATTGATATTCCCTGGACCTCTTTCTTTTCTAATGATGCACACACCACCTTGAGCCACATACAAGATTTTGTAAAAATTGGAATGGAAACTTTTATTCCTCGTCAAAAGTACAGTAAAAGATCTAATTCACCTAAATGGTTTGACCATAATTGTGCTAGAGTAACTGAACAAAAAGCAATAGCCTACAATGCATACACAAGATCAAAAACACATGAAGCCTTTAATTACTTTAGAAATATAAGAAATCATGCCAAAACTGTATTAACCCGTACAGCCCCAGCGACGCGTCTGACGCGTCGGCGATGTATGTAACGCACAGCCCCAGAGACGCGTCTGGCGCGTCACCCTAATTGCGCCGACCGTAACCTCAGGTGTAGCCACTCAAGAGGGCTCAGATTTGTATGGGAACTGTGTACGTATCCCACGCAACCGTGCCGATGGTTGAAAACTCTCAAAAGTCCACGTGCATCCGCGTGAGCACGCAATAGCCTGGTTTTTGCGGTAATTGCCTTCAATTTTTTACTCTTGTAAAATACGTTTTCGGGGGCTCTGTAGGACCATTCTTTAAGCTTTTTGAGCGGTTTTTTGTGGTTTTTCCTTCATTCCTAATCCATTCGCTATTGTTTCTGGAATAAAACCGGCCGGGTTCTGGTGAACAAACATTATAAAACTAGCCGGGGCTCCACGTGTTAAACCTAACTAAATCAAACTTTCTCCACAAGCAGGCAAATAAACTTCTAAATAATCCAAATGATAAAAAAATATTTTGGTTTACTCTTAACTCATTCAAATCCAACTTCACTACTGCTTCATCCATTCCACCATTAAAATCTCCGAGTGGCAATCTTGTAAGTGACCCACGAGGTATAGCTAACCTTGCGGATATTTTCTCCACCAACTCAACCTTAGATGAAATAAATCAAGATGTCCCTGTACTTAATTTTAATTCGCCTGAAATTCCCTCACTTAAGATCCACACCAGACATGTCAAAACTATTTTGCAGAATCTCTCAGTAGATAAGGCTCCTGGTCCAGATGAAATTCCTCCAATAGTACTTAAGAATTGCTCCTTGGTGCTCGCTCCTGTATTGGCAAATGTTTTCCGTCTGTGCTTCCTCATGCTTCCCAGTACCCTGGAAAGAAGCAAACATCCATCCAGTTCCTAAAAAAGGTGCCTCTTCAGATCCATCAAACTACAGACCAATAGCTATAACTTCCACTCTTGGTAAAGTCTTTGAAATTATATTAAATAATCACATAATTAAGCATCTTGAGAATAATAAATTAATCAGTGATAGGCAATATGGTTTTAGACGATGTCGATCAACTGCAGACATTCTTTGCCTTCTTACGCATCAAATCAACCAAGCTACAGACCAACATGGTGAAACACATACAATAGCACTGGATATATCAAAGGCATTTGATAGAGTCTGGCATCAATCCTTATTGTCGAAGATGTCACACTACGGCCTTGCATCATTAGTTCCACTAATTTCTTCTTATCTTCATAACAGAAAAATGTGTAATGGTAGATGGCCTTTATTCTCAATTTCACTCAATAAATGCTGGTGTTCCCCAGGGATCAGTTTTGGCCCCAACTCTGTTCCTCATTCATATCAATGATCTCATATCTACCACTCATAATCCAATACATTCCTATGCAGATGACTCAACACTCCACAGTTCCTTCACATTTACCAATTCTTTCACCCAACCCGATCTTATAAATTCAAAAATAAACACTGCAATTTCTCTGAACCAGGACCTTTCTAGAATTAATGAATGGGGACAAAAGAATCTAGTTTCCTTTAATGCACAGAAAACCAAGTACATTAAATTTTCTAACCGACAGACTCTCACTGACTCCCATATATTTTTTAATGATGTAAATATTCCCACTTCCCCTAGTATTGACATTCTCGGTGTAACATTAACTACTAACTTGAGCTGGACACATTATGTTAGAAGCATTGCTAAGAATGCCTCTAAAAAACTGGGACTCCTGTACAGAGTTCGAGAATTCTTCACTGACGAGCAGTTGGCTGTAATATATAAAAGTCATGTGCGTTCTCAGATGGATTACTGTTCACCTCTGTGGAGTGGAAGTGGAGTGGTTGCATTGAGGCAGTTGGACAAAATTCAAAATAAAGCTATTAGATTAATCAATAACCCTGCAATCACACAGGACCTTCCTACATTATCCATACGAAGAAACGTCCATCCCTTGCATTATTCTACAGATATTTTCACAGCAATTGTTCCGAGGAACTTGCTTCAATTGTGCCGCCTCTCCACATCTTTCCCCGTAGAACTAGGGCAGCTGAGAGTACCCATGAATTTACACTTTCTCCTCCACAATGCAGAACTTCTGCTTATCAAAATTCATTTATCCCTAGAACTACTACTCTTTGGAATTCACTTCCCTCGAGTTGCTTTCCACAAACTTACAATCTACAAAAGTTTAAATCCAGTTGTTACAAACATTTTATGAATGGAGGATGCCTTTAGGCACATGGACCTTTTTGTTTTATCTGTGTTTTTCCTTCCTCCGTTCATTGTCTCTTAACCCTCCAGCCCCGGCTACGCATTACATAAATATTCCCCGAAACCCGGGTGTTTTGGCCGAAAAACGTCTAGGCTAGGCTACCGTATATTTGTTATTCTGACTGCTTCCCGCATTGCCACGCATCCCCAAGCGTAGCTGTGTTATTTACCTGTAGAATGGCGTTAACTAGAGCTCTCTAAGTCAACTGGTTGAGTTGTGATGATGATTTCATTGGAGATAATTTTATGGCCAAAACAGCCACTTTACACTACTTTTCGATACTTAACAACAACATACAGGCACACATGAACAAGCGACGCTCTCCTTCTTGTGGCCAGAGATGCGGGGCGTCGGTCCAGCCGGCTGTTGTTTACATGCGTCGGACCGACGCCTCGCACACCAAGCTCACAGGCTTTCAACCACTGGGCGTTAAAGAGCCCTTCCGGGCAGCTCGTGTATGCTTTTTTATGGGCGTTCAAGAGCCCTTCCGGTAACAGAGGGTTCAAAAAAAATAAATAAATAAATAAATAACTTTAAAAATCTCAACAAGCATCTAATTGTCAACATCAAAAACTAAAATCGCCTGTCGACACAAAGACTGGTGCGACGAGCGACTAGGTGCGCACACAGCCCGTAGCCTAGTAGGTAGAGCTCTCGTCTCACACACGAGGGGTCGGGGGTTCAATTCCCGGCCGGGCGGAGACAAATTGGGCTGGTCTCCTTTCATGTGTTAGCCTCAGTTCACCTAGCTGTAAATAGGTACCTGGAATAAGTGGACGACGTTGTGACGTCCCATCTGGGGTTGGAAAAAATGGTACAAGGCGAGATGGGTATCATATGGTTCACCTAAGCTGATGGCTACCTAAGCCTTCGGGCGAGACGGTACCGTCTATAGTGAGAATGGTACCATACAGATCCACCCTAAGCCTTCGTTTCCGATGTCGCCAATTGGCTAAAATACAGACTACACACATATCCACAGCCATTCCAACAGTACATAAAACACTTAACATGCATTTCACGCAATACATTCCCAGTTAAGGAGGCGCGATAATAATGAGCTTAGCTCGCATTGCGTGGATTCCCCTTGACGAACAAGTAACTGAGTAACTAGCCGGGGCCAGGGCGAGGCATCCGAACACGGCAAGAAATTCCCGCGGAAAACCCCATTTCTTCGCACACTCGCCATTCTGCAACCACTGGAGCTAGAGACGTCTACCTAACGCCATTCTACAGACGAAGGTGAGACAAACGTTTTTTTTTTTTTTTTTGTAATACAATGGGCCCCACAAGGGTGCGGTTACCTAAGTCCGAGACATGCGCGCACCCTTGTAAAACGCACCCTTGGAGCTTAAGAACCTATGGGAAATTCACTATGTAGTCCGGGGACTCTTCAAACTTACCCTTTTTTCGCCCAATAACCCCTGAAAAACATGAACTAAGTAAAGAATACCTGCACAGTATAGAAATGTGATTAGATATTAGATAGAATAGGGGTATTACACTCACTTTGGATGGTTTATGTATGCGTGGAGGTTGGGATGTTGGTCTTACTGAGGAGCCTCGGACCCTCAGTAAGACCAACATCCCAACCTCCACGCATACATAAACCATCCAAAGTGAGTGTAATACCCATATTCTATCTAATATCTAATCAAATTTCTATACTGTACAGTAGTTCCTCGTTATCGACGGCTTTTTTATAGACGGATTTGATTATAGACGGATTGCTTTATCATAGACGGATTCGACTATCGACTGACTTTAGACTGATTCGAGTATCGACTGATATATCGACGGATTAATTGTTTATTTATATTACTCTAATATACCAACCAAAAGTGGATTAAATGATGAACAATAAGACATACAATAATAAGAAAATACACTGAAAACGAGAGCAAAAATAATTAGCCTAAAGACTTTAGGTTTTGAGTGAATTCGGATTCACCGACGATCGGAGCGTCACTTTCGACCTCCATTTTTAATGTTGTCAAAACAAGGCAGAAGCTCTAAGTCCACCCGCCTTTTACTTGCTTATTTGTGCCTGAACCTTGTATCTCTTGCGTTTATTATGGCCTCTAATGTATTCAGTGATAGATATTTGCAATATACTCTAATATGTAAGGTTATGTGTAAAGGAAACACTTAAAAGTACATAGGATAGAGACCACGGATACTGTACGTGTATGTACGGTACCGTAATGTACGGTAATGCGGTATTGACGGTTTTTGCTATCGACGGCAGTCTTAAGAACGTACCCCCGTCGATAACGAGGGACTACTTACAGGTATTCTTTCCTTAGTTCATGTTTTTCAGGGGTTATTGCGCGAAAAAACCGCACGCTTTGCTTTTTTCGCGCTTTTTTCGCACCCTTGGATTATACGCACCACACGGACATCTGCCGCACGGTTGGAGAATCGCACCCTTTTAGTGCGCACCCTTGCGGGGCCCACTGTACAGTAAACCCTCGCCATCTCGGACCTCTAGAAGTCGGAAACCCGTACTAGTCGGACTGGCTACGGCCTCTCGGACATGCACTTCGGTATTTCGGACATTTCCGTCATCGTTCCGACAGTCTCTGACGTTGTCGGACTTTATATAAGTACTGTATTCGGAAAATGTCTGATATTATATTTTTCAATTCCATTGCATTAGAAATGATTCAAAGATTACGAGAAGTCCAAATAAGACATAGTTTTGTTAATGTATAAGGGAGTTACGTAGATGCATTAGAGAGATAGATAGATAGAACGAGAGAGTTACAGAGGGGGAGTGAGCGATAAACACGAACTATTATGAGACGGACTTAATTGGTTCTGAAAAGACAAAGGAGACTTTTATATTGACTCTTTCATATTATTTGTGTGCTAGAAGGATAATATTGTTTTCAATTCCATTGCATTAGAAATTATTCAAAGATTACAAAAAGTCCAAATAAGACATAGTTATGTTAATGTATAAGGGAGTTACGTAGATGCATTAGAGAGATAGAAAGAGAGAGTTACAGAGGGACTAAGCGATAAACACAAACTATTATGAGACGGACTTAATTGGTTCTGAAAAGACAAGATAGATAGAAAGAGTTGCAGAAGGGGAAGTGAGCGATAAACACGAACTATTATGAGACGGACTTAATTGGTTCTGAAAAGACAAAGGAGAAATTTTTATTGACTCTTTTTCATGTTATTATTTGTGTGCTAGAAGGATAATATTGTTTTCAATTCCATCGCATTAGAAATTATTTATAGATTACAAAAAGTCCAAATAAGACATAGTTATGTTAATGTATAAGGGAGTTAGTTAGATGCATTAGAGAGATAAATAGATAGAGAGAGAGTGGCTAGGGGCGAGCGAGCGATAAAATACTAACATATACGAGACGGACTTATGTTTCTGAAAGACAAAGACATTTTTATTTACTCTCTTTTTCATTTTATTATTTGTGTGTTAGAAGGGTAATATTGTTTTCAATTCCATCGTATTAGAATTGATTCATAGATTTAAAAAATACCAAATAAGACATAGTTATATATATGTATAAGGGAGATAGATGCATTAAATAGATTTATAAAAAAACAAAAAAACAAAATCTCAATTTCTCTGGTGACGCGGACTTTCCTCTTCTAATTCGGAATTTTCCCTCTCTTAAGTCGGACATAAGTCGGACTTCGGACATCTCGGATTTTCGGTCATCTCGGACTGGGTCTCCCCCCAATTAGTCCGAGATAGTGAGGGTTTACTGTAATCCATATTGTCTTTATTAAGTTTCAGCTGAATTAATATAGCCCAATAATCGCCGAATCCCCCTGTACCACGGTATACGGGGGAGCTTAGGGGACCGGGTCTGAGGGGTTAAAGTGAAAGGTGTGTATTTCCAGGGTTCGCACGAGGTCGAGCTGGCCGCAGCTGTCTGACGCCACCAGGATGCCGTGATCGCCATATTTAGGCCATGTTATTTTTCGTCTTGTTTCCTTTACCATGTGTCTTCTTTTAGTTTAGCTATCATCTAGCTCTGCTAGTTAGTGTTAGCCTCATCTGTATAGTATACATTTCCGACTAGGATTATTTTAGTCCTTGTATTTCTCCTTGTACAGCATCTGGACTGGCCTTTCGTATCATTATGCTGGGCAGTGTTTTTGACCCTGTTGTATTAATATTTTTGTTTTATATACTGTATCTAGTTTTAGGAGGATCTTTCTGCCATAATATATACATAATATATCGTAGGCTTGTGCATAAACCTTTAACTGTCTTGATAGCCTAGTGCTTAGTGTGCAGAATTTTGGTGTGAATATCCTAGGTTCGAGTCCTTGGAGTACCACATGTATTCATTACTGTCATTGATATCATTAGTTAGGTTTATTTGTAAATTAATTGGCGAGTTGGTGGAAGCAAATATGAATTACTATTGTACCTACGGAGGCGTGTCACTAACATCAACACGAGGGTAAAGTTTTAAGTTACTATCATTCATGATTCAATAACACGTCAGTTACCGTTCTAGTCATTATCTGTGATCTTTGTACAGTATTTATTTTATTTTTATGTTTTTCTATGTGGATGAGGGATACAAAAGGCAAAACTGCCTGTGACGAGTGCCTCCCCCAGAGTTAAAAGAGAGACAGGGCCAAAATCAAGGAACGTTTGAGCCAAAATGTCTGGACAAACGGAGTTTTAAACAATTTAAGTCATAGGATGAGGGAAAGATGGATTCAGGGAGAGAGTTTCAGCGCTCAGCTGTTGAATAGAAGAATGATTGGGAGTAACGTTTCACTCTTGAGTTGGAAAGTTGGAAAAATTATGTAAAAATCTCAGAGAAACCGCCCACTTCCTGATATCGTGGGCCTTGCCACTACGCCGGGGTTACTTTCTATAATAACCTCGACTATTAGGGCTGCTAACTTTCGTTTTGTGATGCGCTGACCTGTACTCGAAACCCAGAGAGCTCCCGGTTGCTTAGGCCGAGACACACTCAAGAACTTAATCATAGATTGTACTGGGCATAGAATATGACGGGCTATGAGCAGAGGTTGAGGACACTGGGACTTCCGACACTGGCATATAGGAGAAAGAGAGGGGATATGATAGAGACTTTTAAGATAGTGTCAGGAAAGTACGATGAGGATGTGTGTGAAGGTATCTTCTTGATGCGGGAGGGAACAAGAACGAGAGGACACTCTAAGAAAATTTACAAAGAAAGAAATAGGCTTGAGAAGGCGAAGAACTCATTTTGTGATAGAGTGGTAAATGAGTGGAACGCACTGCCCCAGTATGTAGTCGATTCCGAATCAATAAGGGAGTTTGAAAGTAATCTTGATAAAGCATGGGGAAGACAAGATTTGAAGTTTGATTATAAAACAAAAATACAGAATAGTAAAAATGTTGCGTCTGCTACCGCCGCCGCCAACACCGTGAACGACCGCAGCAGTGCAAGTACTGGTACTGAGCTGGATACACAGGCATAGTTTGCCTTTTTCCAGAGGATCTACTGTAAGAAACTGTAAGAATGTGTATCACCGCACTTGAGCACCGGTACTGTAAAAGCAGAAAAAACATGTTACCTATGTTCGTTCTTCGCAATAAAAGTGGGTGACGGCGCAATTTGCACATCAACATTACGCCGCCCAAACCTCAGACAGTTAGGTTCGTTGCTCATCGCCGCCAGCTCAGACACCCGGCTACCTGTAGCTAAAGCCATTAAAAACACAGCTTTCTTGAGAATCCATTCAAAATCAGGATTGCGATTATATTTGTTTGAATTCAGTAAAGATAAAGCTTTATCGAGTGACCTGGTAGGCATGAGCTGGGCAAAGCTTGAAGCATGCACGCATGAAGCCCTTCTCCTCCGCCTGCGGTACAGATAGACCCGTTAAATCACAAAATGGGATTTTAATTGCTAACAATATTTTTTTTAAAGTTATTACTGAAAAACATTTCTGTTCAAATAAATAGTCCAAGTAATTGAAAATTAGAGCAACAGACGCCTCTGTTTGAGCCTTTCCACTATCCAGGTGGTGAAGGATTTCCAATGGACTGATATTGACGCCTAGTGGATGTTGTGTACTGATTAATACATTTATTTGTTACACTCTCACCATTAGGAGTTAAACATTTAGCGTTCTGAATGTGCAAGAGGCAAAAGTCAGCGAGGTCTCGAGGTGTCCAATTGTCTCTAAGTGGAAGTACGAGATCAGGAGTGACACCGGGTTCTCGCACCACGTCTTCAACTGGTGGTACCACACCTGAGCCAGCCACAGGGGCGCGATCATCGAGGCTGTGCCCCGATAATCTCGTAGTTTGTGAACTACTTGACACATGAGTGAAGCGTCTGGAGGCGGAAACACATAGATGGAACTCCACCTGTTCCAGTCCTCCGTCAAAGCGTCTGGACCCCCCGCCTGGGTTTTCCCCCGGTGGGTTAGGTAGAGAGGGAGTTTGTGATTTCCCTCGGACGCGAATAAGTCCACTTGTGGACGGTATGGCTCTGCAATCATCTGGTTGAAGATGGTTTGCTTGAGCGACCACTGTACTATTGTGCTCTGTCTCCAGGACAGGGCGTCTGCTCAGACGTTGGCTACGCCTGGGAGATAAGATGTGTGAAGATGAATGTTCAGGCTGTCCGCGAGAACAAAAATCTTTTCCGACAATTCTAGCAACGTCCGAGACCTCGTTGACCCTTGCATTTGAATGCATGATACCGCATTCAAGTTGTCCATTCTGAAGGCTATCGATTTTCCCTGTAAAGTGTAACCGTGAGCCTCTAGGAAAATTAAGGGGACCATCAACTCTTTCGCGTTTATGTGAAAATCTACGGACTGGGACCAAAGACCTTGACCCTGGTGGCCTAGGTTCGACTGATAGCCCCAGCCTATTGTCCCTGAAGCATCTGTATCTACCCACACTGTAGGTGGAGGAGAAGTCCATGTCATGATGGAATGCAATGTTTCATGCCTCGCCCAAACCGACAGTAAGTTGTGGATAAATGTTGGAATTTGCCATAACTTTCCCGCCGGCAATAGCGGAAAATATTTGTTGCCTTCCAAGATTATCTCTTTACTTTCAACCGACCCAACTTTACAGTAAGTTGAATCCAGTTGAGAGAGCCGCCCAGAGATTCCCACGTCCTTCTCGTGGTAGTCAGGCTGTGGAGAAAACGAAACAATTTCTTTTGAAATCTGTTGCGGTTGTCCACACTCTGACTGAGAGTAAGATGTGCTGTGTCCCAGACCAGCTCTATCCTCTGAATTACCCTTGTTGGGACAAGGTTCGACTTTGCCAAGTTGACCTTGAACCCCAGGGATTTCACATGATTGAGAATTATATTGACATGGTTGTATCATTGACTCTCTGATTCTGCCACTACTAGCCAGTCATCCAGGTACCACAACACCTTGATTCCTTGACTTAATAGTGGTAGTAAAGCTTGACGGACTAACTTTGTAAAAATTCTCGGTGCTAGATTCAACCCGAAGGGCATCCGTTGAAAGACATAAGTTCGATGCGCTATCCTCAAAGCGAGGAACTTTGGAACCTTTTGTTTACCGGGACGTGCCAATAGGCTTCTGTCAGGTCTAACGAGCACATCCAACCTTGCGGCGGAAGTGTTAGCCTGATTTGATTCACAGTGAGCATCCTGAACGATGTGTTGTGAAAATGACGGTTCAAATGAGATAGATCTACGACCGTTCTCTTCTGAACATTGTCCCTTTTTGGTACGAGAAAAGCTTAGACGTGTAAACTGGGCAAGTTGGATTGACCGGGACAATGATATGCTTGGTGATCATTTCCTGGACTTGTGACTCCACCTCTAATGAAACATGATTGATTTCTAATGGGTGACGTAAACGAGGTCGCCGGAGCCACCGCCAGGTTATGCCCTTGCGTACCACTGTCCGAGCCCAGGTCTGCCGGGACCAAGCCCGGTGACAGGTCCGGAATGACCCAGTCTCTTGACTGGGCTTGTCCGACGTAACTGTACTCTGATCCAACTCGCCCTTGCCAGGCCCCGGGAGTGAGGTAGTGTGTGATATATCTAGTTTTTTTAAGGTGGTGGAGTAGAGGTGGATGGCTGGCTAGTTTTGGCAGCTGTTGACCCCTGACCTGACTGTATTTGGAATGTTGTTTGTTCCATTTACCTGTTGGTTTACCTTGTTTAACTTTGGACTGAGTGCTCCCCTGTGCCGGAGGAGATCTGAACCCCTGAAAAAAATATTTATTAGTGGCCCCTCCATCATTGACGATATGCCTATTATATAATAGCTCTCTTTCTAACACCCGCGGTCAGCCTGTTTGAAACACCCGCCACAGGGGAAAGAGTGCCGACATCATAAGTGCAACGCTCATTCTCTTATGGAATCGTCTTTATGATTGGGTACTCACTACGAAAAAACTTCGTAAAAAATTAAAAATAAATAATAACTTAAGAATTGTTAGAATAAAGCTTTCCAACTTCGTGGATGTCTTTCTGTGGATTCTATCCGAGACGCTGAAACTAATAGCGTCATCCCGCTTTTCCTTCCCCTGTGGCCGTCCCGAGCAGGTGTGCCTAGCCTGTCCTCCGCTTCATTCGACATTCGTTCACCTCTAGTGAGTCTTTTGCTCATTTGTATTTATCTGAGATGTTATAGAATAGGTTTAGATTAGCTAGGATGGTCGGCCCCATTGGTACGTCCACAGGAAGTGTTAAAATAGGGTACTTATGTGAGGCGCCACGTTGTCCACATTGGACACGCGCGCGGTTTGTTTTTGTTTCTGCGCCTTAGCTTTGCTATAACCTAGTTATTTAGGAGGCTATATATCCACGGAGCTATGTTACTAGCCATCACTGATGGAGTAGCATTTTTTGCTTTTATAGCAGACGTGCTGGTGTAAGAGTTGTCGTGGTGGGGAACTTTCCAGAATCCGAGTTTGCTGTTTTCACCTATGGCGTGGGACGCCATGCGTGCTGCTGCTGCTGTGTCTTCTTGGGAGGTAAGGGTGTACTATTCGTCGAAATATTTACCTTGAGCCTCGTGGCCAGCCTTATTAGGGGTATGCTTAGTCGGCTAGGGGTTATTATTAATTGCTTATTTATTAATACGTTTTAGCCCTAAGATGTGACCTTCGCTTTCATGTGGTGTTATTATACATGTTGGGAAGGTGTCAGGAGACGTTCTGACTTATGTGGGTAGTTTTTGTGGGTAGTTGCCTTGCCCGGACATATCGATACTCTTAAAAAGCTTGGTGTTTCCCTCCGGCGATCTTTACCGGGTATTGATGTCAGAGGCTCGCCTTGCAGGCGGGCAGGGAATAGATCCAATGAACCCGGCGTTGTCTGGAGTACCACTAGACTCCTGGCGGAAGTTCAGATTCCTAAGGGGGTGATTTCGGCCCGGCCAAAAGAACTCACCTATACAGATAGCCTCACGCGGCATGGCATGACTTTGAATCTGCCCGGCGGAAAAGTCCAGTGGGGTAATTAACTATCACTCAGGTCCTTGTAGACGATTCGTTAGTTAATAAATATCCGAAAGGAATTATCTAAAAGTATGGGTCAGTGACACTTGGTCACAGGTAAGCGGTTCAAAACGAGAAAGGATCTCCGAGATCTTTTCGAAGACAAGTGTGAAGTCAGTGACACTTGGTCACAGGTAAGCGGTTCAAAACGAGAAAGGGGGGGGGGGTCATTAAGTCTCCATCATACCCTTAGTCACGCTATGCTCTACCCCAACTTGCTCTAATATTCCGGTCTTTTACCATAAACTATGTGTAAAGTGCCTCGATAGGTCCAGGGGAGTCTGGGTTTTGAAGAGGTGTGGTGTATGCACAGACCTGAGGAATGGATTACTAAATCAAAGAGACCAATCATGTCTAGTTGCATTACAAGAAATTAAAAACAATTTTAATTCTTATTCAAAAGATATAGCTCATAAAGCCCTTCACTCTGATGATGAGGCACTTTGGGACCAATTAGTAATTAAATCGCCAGTGATTAAAACTCCCCCTTCTCGGTCCAGCTCTAAAGTAAAGCCCAAGCCCAAAATTCTCTCTAAAGAAATAGTGAGCAGCAGTTACAATAGTGACTCAAGTAGGGCAACCCCCCCCCACCCCCCCACCCCCCACCCCGATTGGGTCTGTTGTGCGGCCATTAGTGCCAACCAGAGTCGTTCCATCTAGTATGCCACCCTCCCTACCTAACGTAACTCAACCTACTACTTCTGCCAGTAGTATTCAAGGTCCGACGTTAACTACCATTAACGTGCGTGTTATTACTGACATTAATTCCCCTCTTTTAGAAAAGGTTCCGTCAAAGAAAAGCCCTATGCCTTTGCTTTACGGTCCCGATTGCTCATGGGTGACTATCATGGTACAAAATCCGGCCATAGCACAAACGACAATCGCGGGGGAGCTCCCAGTCCCGAGTGAGTGGGTAATCCAGATGAATAAAAATAGAAAAATTAAGGGCAAAAGACACACAGGGTCATATTTTGGATGTAGCTGTCAAAGTTATCCCTAATGTTTATTCCTATGAGTATTTCGTGTATTCCCCCACTCAAGCGATTCCTCCTGCCTCCTCTGCCCGACTATTTCCGGATTGGTCCAAGACTGACGGCATGAATGACATTAAAGTCCTAGCCACGCTCACGCCGGCTCTGGCTAGCTAGTCAGCAACAAGTTGCTAACTAGCTAGCCAGACCAAGAAATGGTCTAACCTAGCTTAGATATATATCAGGAGGCAGAAATCATTTTTACCTTGTGAATGGTGAAGACTAGAATTGTCTATACCAAGTGTTTTTCGATTGAGCAAAATAATAAAAGTTGTTTTGGACCCGTGGTCAGTTCTTCGATTATCGATTGGGCCCCCGAGTCAGCTGATTTGTGTGTGTGTGTTTGTGTGTCGCGGACTGTTCGTGGTTATTCCTTATCAATAAGACTATTCACAAGATAACAATGAATTCTGCTGCTTGATATACATCTAACCTGGGTTAGGTCATTACTTTGTGGAGATATATAGGCTAGGCCTATGTTTTTTAGCAAAAACAGAGTAAGCAGACGACGCCGAGTGTGACGGAGATCGGCGATGCGCATGGCGGACGGTTTGAATTCATTTTCGCCGCATTTTCTCTGATATTATACCTAATTAATACCTGGCCGATTTGGTGCCGTTTTTTTTTAGCGTGCCGCTGTTCTGAATGCCGAATAAACGGCCGTCTACTGTATTAGGTTTTCCTTCTTCCCTCCGGGACTCAAACCTATAATAAGACCCACTAGGTTGAGCCTTCTGACCAGACTTAGCTTTGGCATAAGGCTTAGTGAATTTGTGACCCTTCCGTGCCGGGGAAGCTCGTGTCCCGGTAACGTCTACTAGATTAAAGACGGCCTGCCAAATGGTGGGGCAAACTAGAGTGGGCGTTAATACTGGTGATAGAATTACCAGGCGGCCCAAGTCTTCGGGCAATTTTTTCACCAGATAGACTCTAAGGTCTTGACGTGCTCTGACAGCCTCAAGCAAGGCTGTTCTGACGTCGCCCATTGACTATAGAATTTTGGAGTGTTAACCATCTAGATACCTTGTGTATAGAATTTTGGAGTGTTAACCGTCTAGATACCTCCAAGGCCTTTCTAGTATCAGAGTCATTAATGGCTTCTATGGTCCTAATAAGTGATTGAGCAACCTGGCGGCTCAGCATGAGTTGGGAAAACAATCTCAAAGCTCTCTGACGCAACGTGAAGTCTTTGTCCAGTTGCGCCGGAGGTGGGGCTGAAAAGGATTCCTGCAGTTCACATAAGGCCAACTTAGGAGCCAAGAATTTTTTTAATATAGCAGGTGGTACCCCTCCGGCTTTAATTACCGGCAGAGAGAACCATAAGGTTTGTCGACAACCCCGACACAGACAGAGGGCTGGTACTACAAAACCAAACTGATAACCTCATCATCCTTAATGACATCCATTAACATACCCATATTCCCCACCAAGCCCTCTATAACCCATCATCTCCAGACATCACCTTTTGCTCCCCAGAATTCGCCCCCACAACATCCTGGAGGGTGGTCAGAACCTTAGGCTCTGACCACCTCCCGATCATTATCACCACCAAAACCAGACTCACCCCAACTAGCCACAAACACACATACACCAATTATAAAAGAGCTAACTGGGAAGCATTCACAAATAAGACAGAACAACACTTCACAACTCTAAACAGTACGTCCATCATTAACATCAACAATGCTGTACACATACTCAATAAAACTATCCAAAACGCTGACAAGAAACACATTCCAAGAGGTAACAGAAAAAGACACAACCCCAACTTCACACCAGAAATTCAAAACCTCATCAGACAACGCGACATACTGAAACACTCCCCCAGCACCCCACACACAAGACATCACACAACAAATCCAAGCACTCAACACCCAGACTAACAACAAAATACAAGAACAACAAAAACTAAATTGGAATAACTTCCTACAAACACTTGATCACAAAACAAACCCCAAAAACTCTACAAAACACTAAACAGCATCACACTTTCCAACAGCAACACAACACAATCACATGCTGCAATCACAACAACAGACTCTACTCCTTCATGTAAACAACAAGCAAACACTCATCAATCACTTCTCACATGTCAGCCACCTAAAACCTCACAAAGACGACCGACGTGTCATCCGACGTAAGAGACAATTCCCCACAGACCCTGACTATACACCCTTCACCAATCACCAGACAAAGCATATCATCAACAATCTCAAGCACTCTCCCGCCTGTGGCCTAGACAACATAAGCAACATACACCTCAGACACCTGGGACCACAAGGCATACAAGCACTCACTAACATATCAAACTACAGTTATTCACACAACACAATACCAGACATTTGGAAGCATGGTATCATCATCACATTCCCCAAACCCAACAAAGACCCCATGCTACCCTCCTTGCACCGCCCGATCACACTCCTTTGCACCCCCTCCAAAGTCATGGAACGCCTAGTACTACAACTAATTGCACCCGACCTACCCCTAGCTCCAACACAACATGGCTTTAGGCCACTGCACTCCACAAACACTCTTCTCACAGACCTTACACAAAGAGCTTTTGACGGCATCAACTCAGCTAGGACTCTGAGTGAAGTCACTATTGTTGTATACCCGGAGTTAGAAGTTATATAGGAACCGGAGATATGTTCTCGCTAAGGGTTACTCGGAGTTACGTTGGTAGAACTCGGTGTTTGAGAACCGGAGTTAAGACGCTTTTATTGAATACCCGGAGTTAGAGTGGTATATAACTCGGTATATGGAAACCGGAGTATGTATTCTCTTTAAGGGTTAGAGTACTCGGAGATACTGTCTGAAGTGAACCGGAGTAAAATATGACTTTTGACATAATTGCACTCGGAGCTATAATAGCACTCGGTGTTTGAGAACCGGAGTTAATAAAAACTGGTGAGGGAACAGGTTCTTAACTCTGGAGCCCCGGAGATAAGGCTATGACAGTGTACCACCGGAAAAAACTCCGAGTGGAAGAAAGGGGTGAGGTGTATGACAAAAGCACTTTATAGTAAAAGTAAAATGGTAGGTAAAATTACCCGGAGCCTCGTAGATATAAACTAGAGAACTCCGGCAGAGTAGGCACAAATAAAAGATATACAAATGAGGCCCCCAACCTCCGCCTATACTCTGCTACCCCCGGACTTCAAATAGTACACGGGGATCTCCTAGTGACCGGAGATATAATTAAGCCCAGTCTAACACTAGCCGACCTAAAAAGGACCGGAGTGAGACTCTAAAAAGGGGCCCAACTGAAGGTTGGTTCGTAGCTTAAAATCATATTTTTGAAAAGGGAGGCTACGGTGGTATGTATCAAAAATAATTACAGGCAGAAGTATCATAAAAGAATAACATTTATCCGCTCTGCAACAAGACAGAAAACCTGGAAGGTACAGAGACTATGAAGACGTATGACATAAAAGTCTAATAAATTGTTTATATACAGTGCAAAAGGAAAATATTTCTTAAAACTTTATTAAAAAGTAAAGAGAAACGCTCAATGTCACGAAAACATCAAAAGGATGAAATTCGAAGCATCTGGAATTTTCGATAAGAAATAAAAGAAAATGTGATAGCCTCTAGACCGCCATTAAATTTTTTATCGAAGCGCGACGTTCAGAGAAAAAGTTAGGCTATCAGCAAGAAAATTTGAGATGAATAGAATCAACGATTAATTGAAAAAATTATAAGAATGTATAGTTAGAATTAAGAATATTGAATTTCGGAGCTTATAAAAGCATTGATGGAAAATAGGCAAAGGCCTAGCCTGTCCCTAAAACTGGCGTCCGCTAGCCAAAACTAACGAAGCCTAAGAACTGAAATAGAGGCATTCTAACTAACCTGGCTTACAAAACATAATGTAATAATATAAAGAGGAAAAAGATAGAAATACTGTACAGAAAATAAAAATAATATTCATATAATATTCATATAATAATAATGGTCGTAGCATGTGGCGCGTCCCGTGGAAGTCGTCAGCTCTCTGGAAATGCTCAATACACATACATATCTATGACGCCTCCTTACTATAAAGTAACATATACTTCCCAGAAGAGGGAGCAGGAAACGTCCAAAGATGAAAAGTAGCACATCTCGAGAGCACAAAATTAGTCCAACCTGTCGCACGGGACGCGACCACAAGAAGGGCGTATAAACCCAGCGTGACCAGCTGGGGGACGCGTGCAAGGGAAGGACTGTATAACGCGCTAGTTGATTTAGTAAGACAACATTCATAGTTTCTAATCTTTACTCATACAAAATTTCTTTCTTTTTCTAATGGTTACCTTTTTTAATGACATTCCCTAGGAACTAAGTAAAGGGTTTCACCCTAGGATGTACTTTTTATATATTTGGGTCGCGTTATACTTTCTCCGGGACCCTCACAGGGGTCTCCGGGGAGCCCTTATATATATAAAAGGCTCTCACGTCATTGACGGAGAGAACCATTACTAAATAGAGCTTTTGACGGCATCAACTCAGCTAGATCACTAATTAGCCACACTCGACATTAGTAAAGCCTTCGATGCCATCCCCCACCACAACCTAACAAACAAAATCTACAACACAAACATGCACAACACAAAAAGGTGGCTGTCCAACTTCCTAGCAGGCAGATGTGCACACGTATCTTTTGCCAGTCAGTCATCTAGAATCAGAAACTTTCCAAACGGAGTCCCACAAGGATCCGTCCTATCGCCCGCACTCTTCAATCTGTATATGCACGATATAACTACACCCAATACGCCCCAAATAAACTTAGCCTCCTATGCAGATGACATAACACTCACATGCACACACCATGACCCAAAAAGAGCAACAGATCTCCTTCAACCCTATCTCAACACACTACATGGCTGGTGCACTACAAACAGACTTAATCTAGCCCCAGCCAAATCCACTGCAACCCTGCTCACAAGCTGGACAGGAGAACACGAATATATCCCTCAACTCACCATAAACAACACACGCCTAACACATACACACTCACCCAAAATCCTAGGAGTAACATATGATACTCATATGACATTCAATCAGCATACCACAAACATTAAAAAGAAACTGACACCCAGACTTAACGCCCTCAGGTCACTTGCTCACACAAAATTTGGACACAACAAAGAAACCACCACCACAGTATATAAACAAGACATAAGATCAGTGATGGAATACGCAAGCCCAGCCTGGGCTTCTAACCTAGCTGAAACACGTCATAAGACCTTACAGACTATTCAAAACAAAGCCCTAAAGATCATTACAGGCTGCACAGCTACTGCACCCACAGATCACCTACATCAAGAAACCAAAATCCTCAAATTCAAAGACCATCTAGACATAAGAGGCACTCAATTCCTGGCAGCAGCCTCCACGAACCAGGACCACCCACTAAGCTACATGGCAACACACCCACAGACACCAAGAAATATCAAAACAACACCCAGCACACGGTATCACACACAATTACTGTCCTCTCTCCCTCCCTGCCCACCCCGAACCAACTTCCAGAAGCACATCCATACTCATATCTCTCGCCGATCCATCCACTCACTCACAGACAACACACAGCTGCAAGCACGTAAACATAAACATTAGGTATTGCTTTAACCGATACATCCACAATATTACCTGCCGAGTCTTTAGCTCGTAATTTTCTACTCTTGTTCATCTGGATTTTCCACTCACCTGGTACCGGCTGCTCACCCGCAATTGTTGGCTGTGCACTAGAGGGATTTTGAGCTACAACGGTTACCCATGAATGTTAGTAGAGCCATTGAAAATGTTATTTGAGGTATCGTTTAATACAGGACAAATCCCGATGGACTGGAGAGAGGCGAACATAACAGCTATATTTAAGAAGGGAAAGAGAAATGACCCAGGGAATTATAGACCAGTCAGTTTGACAAGTGTTGTGTGTAAACTAATGGAAACGGTAATTAGAGAAGGAATAATGGATCATATGAAGTCAAACCAACTTTTCAGTGGGAGACAGTTCGGATTCTTGCCGGGGAGGTCGACGGTACTACAGCTAATTAAGGTGGTAGATGAGGGAAATTACAAGTGGGGTACCTCAGGGATCTGTGTTGGGACCATTGCTGTTCGTTATATTTATCAACGACTTGCCTGAAGTTATAACTAATGGAAGTGAGGTATACCTGTATGCGGATGACACTAAACTGTATAGAAGAGTGAGGAGTAAGGAAGATATGGGTTTGCTTCAAGGAGATGTGGAGGGCATGAAGGGATGGTCTGAGCATTGGTTAATGCCTTTTCATCCAAAAAAATGCAAGTACATGCGGATTGGGACCATCAAGATAGACAAGGTAGGATACAGTATGTATGAAGCGATGGAGGAAGTGAGTGCAGAAAAGGATATAGGAGTAGTGATAGATAATAAGTTAAATTTCTCAGAACATTTAGCGGAAAAGATAAACAAAGCCAATAGAATTGTAGGGCTGATAAGGAGGACATTTGTGTCACTTGACGAAGAAATCTTCAGGAATCTATATACAGCGCTGGTAGGGCCACACCTGGAATATGCAAACCAGGTGTGGGCTCCATATATGGTAAAGGATATAGAAGCAGTGGAGAAAGTGCAGAGAAGAGCTAGCAAGCTGGTACCAACGTTGAAGAACGCGGGCTATGAGCACAAGTTGAGGACACTGGGACTTCCGACACTGGCATATAGGAGAAAGAGAGGGGATATGATAGAGACTTTTAAGATAGTGTCAGGAAAGTACGATGAGATGTGTGTGCAGGTATCTTCTTGATGCGGGAGGGAACAAGAACGAGAGGACACTCTAAGAAAATTTACAAAGAAAGAAATAGGCTTGAGAAGGCAAACATCTCTTTTTGTGATAGAGTGGTAAATGAGTGGAACGCACTGCCCCAGTATGTAGTCGATTCCGAATCAATAAGGGAGTTTGAAAGTAATCTTGATAAAGCATGGGGAAGACAAGATTTGAAGTTTGATTATAAAACAAAAATACAGAATAGTAAAAATGTTGCGTCTGCTACCGCCGCCCCGCCAATCCAACACCGTGAACGACCGCAGCAGTGCAAGCACTGGTACTGAGCTGGATACACAGGCATAGTTTGCCTTTTTCCAGAGGATCTACTGTAAGAAACTGTAAGAAACTGTAAGATGATTGGATGCAAATTCTAGAAGATGGTGATGTAATAGACGTGGTATATTGCGATTTTATGAAGGCCTTCGATAAGGTCCCACATAAAAGGTTAATAGAGAAAGTTAGAAGCTATAATATAGGGGAGAAATGTGTGAAATGGATAGAAGCCTTCCTGAAAGATCGGAGACAGAGGGTATTGGTGAATGGAATAGGCTCGGGGTGGAGGGAAATTACAAGTGGGGTACCTCAGGGATCTGTGTTGGGACCACTGCTGTTCGTTATATTTATCAACGACTTGCCTGAAGTTATAACTAATGGAAGTGAGGTATACCTGTATGCGGATGACACTAAACTGTATAGAAGAGTGAGGAGTAAGGAAGATATGGGTTTTGCTTCAAGGAGATGTGGCAGGCATGAAGGGATGGTCTGAGCATTGGTTAATGCCTTTTCATCCAAAAAAAATGCAAGTACATGCGGATTGGGACCAGCAAGATAGACAAGGTAGGATACAGTATGTATGAAGCGATGGAGGAAGTGAGTGCAGAAAAGGATATAGGAGTAGTATGGATGATAATAAGTTAAATTTCTCAGAAACATTTAGCGGAAAAGATAAACAAAGCCAATAGAATTGTAGAGCTGATAAGGATGACATTTGTGTCACTTGACGAAGAAATCTTCAGGAATCTATATACAGCGCTGGTTAGGCCACACCTGGAATATGCAAACCAGTTGTGGGCTCCATATATGGTAAAGGATATAGAAGCAGTGGAGAAAGTGCAGAGAAGAGCTAGCAAGCTGGTACCAACGTTGAAGAACGCGGGCTATGAGCAGAGGTTGAGGACACTGGGACTTCCGACACTGGCATATAGGAGAAAGAGAGGGGATATGATAGAGACTTTTAAGATAGTGTCAGGAAAGTACGATGAGGATGTGTGTGAAGGTATCTTCTTGATGCGGGAGGGAACAAGAACGAGAGGACACTCTAAGAAAATTTACAAAGAAAGAAATAGGCTTGAGAAGGCGAAGAACTCATTTTGTGATAGAGTGGTAAATGGGTGGAACGCACTGCCCCAGTATGTAGTCGATTCCGAATCAATAAGGGAGTTTGAAAGTAATCTTGATAAAGCATGGGGAAGACAAGATTTGAAGTTTGATTATAAAACAAAAATACAGAATAGTAAAAATGTTGCGTCTGCTACCGCCGCCGCCAACACCGTGAACGACCGCAGCAGTGCAAGTACTGGTACTGAGCTGGATACACAGGCATAGTTTGCCTTTTTCCAGAGGATCTACTGTAAGAAACTGTAAGAATGAAAGGTCTGGACCATACAAAAGGGGCATAGGGGTCTTTTTAACAGGGACTCTTTCCAATGGTGGAGGAACTACATCAGTGATAACACGGACGTTAGTCGTGGTTAAAGTTGATGTTAAGGGGACAGCAGATATACAAGTTACTGGGGGCTGTACAATTGGAGTAGCAGAAATCTGAACGGGTGCCAAGTGATGGACAGCCCCTTGTGGGGGAGCAACTGGTACGGACGGCGGAGCCGCCGGTACGGATGATGTAGTTTCCGGTACCACTGGCTGCATCTTGTACTGTATATCTGTGCAAAAGATTCAAACATCCTATCTAAATCATCTTTAGTTATGAAGTAGAACCTCGCTCTTTCGGACTAATTGGGGGAGACCCCTGTCCGAAAGTGTCAACAGTCCGAAAGGGCCGAGTCCGAACTCACACTTCAGCCTTTCAGACAAATCCGAAAGGCTGAAATAATGTCCGAAGTTTATAAGTCCGAAACTTGGCTCTTCGGTCCGAATGCGAAATAATTTTTCTCAGCCTTTCAGACAAATTCGAAAGGCTGAAGCATGAGTCCGAAGTTTATAAGTCCGAATACACATTCACTTAACCAGACAAGTCCGAAACTCGGCTCTGGTCCGAATGTGATTTAATTTTTCTCAGCCTTTCAGACAAATCCGAAAGGCTGAAGCATGAGTCCGAAGTTAAATGTAGTCCGAAAAGGATGGAGGTATTTTCTCAGCCTTTCAGACAAATCCGAAAGGCTGAACCATGAGTCCGAATTGAAATGCTAGTCCGAAAGTCTGAGAATTCCGAAAGATTGAAGTCCGAAAGAGCGAGGTTCTACTGTATTGAGATTCCCTAGAGGTTACAGATTTCCCTTCTGACTCACTAGCCCCACGGCGAGGTTCAGCAGCGGATAACGTGTCAGCTTCCGCCTGCTCTTTCTCCAACACTTCCATACTCTCCGGGTGTTGTTGTGCCTCGGAAAGTACTGTTTGTTCAAAACCAACCCAATTTAAATCAGGTACAGAGGTGGGTAAAGTTTCTTGCACTATAGTAACATCCTGACCAAGATTAGCACCTGCCAGGTTAACATTAGGAGCCCCCAGTTGACCTGACACAGCCTGTCTCCATACATCACAAGCACTTGTGTCTACACTATGTTCTGGTCTACTACTATTCACAGTACAGTATAATGTTCTTCCGCCGGGTAACCACGATATTGCTCTGCCAATACTGGTGCCGGGAGCCTAGATTGACACACCTGAGTTTGTATTTACCTAATTGTATTTACCTAATTGTAGTTTACAGGAGTTGAGCTAAGCTCGTGTTGTCCCGTCTCTCAGTCTACTTTTTATCCAATTTTTTCTTGAAAATATGGATGTTCCTTGCCCCTACCACCTCCTCCTCCAGCCCATTCCATTTGTCAATACATCTATAGGGGAAGCTAAACTTCCTGATATCGTTCTTGCAGGTAGGTCTTTTTACTTTGTAGCTGTGGCCTCTAGTTATTCCTGTATCCATAATTAATATATCTTCCCTATCCAGCCTCTCCAGCCCCCGGGTACATTTGTACAGTACATCATTATCATGTCTCCCCTCTCTCTCCTCTCTTTTAGACTCTGTAGATTTAATTTGTCTAGCCTCCCTTCATATGGCAGTTCTCTGAGACTTGGAACCAATCTAGTGACTGCTCTCTGGATTCTTTCTAACTTGTGAATATGCTTCTTTAGATGCGGGGACCACACCACTGCTGCATACTCCAATCTTGGTCTAATCATACTCTTCATAATTTTCGCTACCATGGTCTCATCCAAGTAGTTCAGAGCAACTTTCATATTCCCGGCCATTGCATACATTCCGCTAAAGAGCTTGTTAATATGTTTCTCTGGCGACAAATTATCTTGTATAATCAACCCTAAATCTTTTTCTTTTTCGGCCTTGCTAATTATATTATCTCCCATCCTGTACTCCCAATTTGGTCTATTCACACTTCTTCCCATATTTAACACATGGCATTTGCTTATATTAAATTTCATTTTCCACTTGGTGCTCCATTCGTATATTTTATCTAAATCCCCTTGCAGCTCCTCACAACTACTTTTATTTGTTATTTGTCTCATAATTTTTACGTCATCTGCAAACATTGACATGTAAGAGTTTATGCCTATCGGCAGGTCAAGGAGGGCGGAGGGCGAAGGACGAGACACCGGCTTATGCTGGTGGTCCGAACCCTTACTCGACTCTGTGCGGGTACCATGTTTATATCCCTTCCCACTAGACGTCGGCGTAGCAGATGCCGGCACGTCCGTCTTCCTCTACTTGGGTTGAGATCTCGACGATCCCTGATATTTAGAGGACTGCTTAAGTGGCGACCTCGACCTGGATCTTGGTCGGTCGTCACGCGGCGAAGGTGACCGCGCCCTCTTGGAGCGGCCGGGGGGGGGGGTTGCCTGAGAAATGTCTGAATCACTACTACTGACAAGTTCTTTAGAGATTACTTTTGGTTTTGATTTAGACTTGCTCTGAGAACGTATTGATGGGGATTTTTGAACACTTTTAACAATTAGATATTCCCATAGTTCCTCGTCATCGCAGTTCAGTGCTTTATGTGCCACGTCTTTCGTATAAGAGTTAAACATAGCCTTGATTTCTGTTAATGCCACTTTACAAGACTGGTCCCGGTGGACGAATAGGCCTCTCCTAAGGTCCGAACACACGCCGTATTTCTTGGACAACCATGTCCCTCTAGAGCGGTCTAGGCACTGAACACATTTCACACATAACCGATGGTGAAACACAGGGACCCCAACGCAAGTTGTTGTTGAGCAAAGCGTGACTAAAGGCATGTTGGCAACAAAAGACGACCCCTCCCAGCTGGATCGGCCCCCCTACCTGGGACCCGTGCTGCGCAACTCTGTGTGGTGATCTGGAAAAAAATTTCCAATCATGAAAATACACCACATGAAAAAGAAGGGTAACTTAACCCTCTTACCACGGAAGGTCTCTTGAACGCCCATAAAAAAGCATATAACAGGTACCCGGAAGGCCTCTTGAACGCCCAGTGGTTGAAAGCCTGTGAGCTTCGTGTGCGAGGCGTCGGTCCGACGCATGTAAACAACAGCCGGCTGGACCGACGCCCCGCATCTCCGGCCACAAGAAGGAGAGCGTCGCTTGTTCGTGTGTGCCTGTATGTTGTTGTTAAGTATCGAAAAGTGGTGTAAAGTGGCTGTTTTGGCCATAAAGTTATCTCCAATGAAATCATCACAGCTCAACCAGTTGACTTAGAGAGCTCTACTTAATGCCATTCTACAGGTAAATAACACAGCTACGCTTGGGGATGCGCGGGAATGCGGGAAGCAGTCTGATTAACGAATATACGGTAGCCTAGCCTAGATGTTTTTCGGCCAAAACACCCGGGTTTCGAGGAATATATATATAATACATAGCCGGGGCTGGAGGGTTAAGGCTAAACATATTATTTAATTCAATAATTAACAATTTATCCTAGCCATAGTCATAATACCCCTAACATGAGGCTAGCCACGAGGCTTCGGGCAGTAACACGACGAAACGCGAAGCAAGGAGCTCCCACGATGACTCCGCCAACAGCCACCACCGACGCCCCAGGCCAGTGGGGAAATGCAGAAACCAAAAGCACTCCAGAAAGTTCCACACCACGTGTGACAACTCTTGGACTAGAGCGTCTGCTAAATATTCGACTACTAGCTACTCCCATCCAAGTAGACGAGCCCAGCATTGAAGAGCCTCCTAACTGGTTAAAAGGCAAAACTAAATGCTGAAAAGGAAAAGTTAACACGAGGCGCCCTGATCCGATGCGGACTGCATGGGCGCTTAACACTGTACCCTATATTACACACTTCCTAAGACCGTGCCAATGTGGACGACCGTACTAACTAATCTGAACCTATTCTATAACGTCTCATATAAATACAAATGAGCAAAAGACTCACTAAGAGGCTAACGAATGTAGAATGAAGAGAGACGGACTCGCATGTCTGCACAGCACGGTCGCAGGAAGAGGAAGGCCGAGATGACGCAGGAGGAACAGCATCTGGCTGCGCATGGGAAAATATCCACAAATTGGGAAGCCTGATTATAGCATTGCTTAACCCTTCCTGCCCGGGCAGCATTTTATAAGGACACCGCGGCAGATGGGCCGGTACCCGGGTGTCCTATTAAAATCCGTAAGCTTGAAAGCCTATTAAGCTTGGTCTGAACGCCGTGCGTCCGACGCATGTAAACAAAGCCGATCGTTGCGTCACCACACCTCCGAAAACAATAAGGAGACGTCGGATCAATGTTATTGTTGTGACGTCAGACGAAATTAGTGTCTGAAAAGCTCCGATATTGTCAACATCGCAGAAAAATTCGCTCCACGGAAATCGTCATCACAACTGAACCAGTTGACTTAGAGAGCTCTACTCAATGCCAGTCTACAGATTGGAAACCGCACTACGTTTAGGGATGCGTGGGAAATTTCTAGCAGTTAAAATAACAAAAATATGGTAGCCTAGGCCTAGACGTTTTTCGGCCAGATCGCCCGGATACGACCTCCGTCCTTAGGAGGACCTGCCCGGGCCACGAGGGTTAACCCTTCAACCCCGGGTGGTACACGTGTGTACCATTATGTTTTGACCCGAGGAACCCGGGTGGTACAACATTGTACCATTGCTTGCGTATGTGCTTTCGAATGGCGCGCGTAAACATTTCGTTCCGTGGTCGCTAGGCGACGCCACCAGACACCATGTACGCCACCAAAACAGTGTCTACCCTGCCGCCATCATGGATACTAGCCCAAAAAGTGATTCCCCTGTGTCCGATTCCATGCTCCCTTCGACGCCTGCCTATGTTCGTCGCGCCCTAACGCAAAGGCACCTACAAGATGCGTTGACTCCCGGAGGTATTGAAATAGCTTTGAGGAGTTATGAACGTGGTGAAGGACAAAATAGTGTTGATGACTTGGGCAGTGATAGCTCCGAGTCTTATCAGTCTCACTATAGTGAAAATTTAGACGATCTAGACGAAATTCATCAAAGAGACGCGCAATTTGTTGGATTTGAGCATGACGATGAAAGTGATGATAGTACTGAACGTGATATAGTTGTGCAAGGTGATGAGAGTGTAGTGAGAGTGAGCGAATGGGACAGCACTAGGTCGACTGCCAAGTTTAGGTTGAGTGACACGACACCTAGCCCTTCGCCAGCTAAATCCCCATTCAAGATACGCTTTTATAAGAAGCAAGTTCTTGAAAAGGCGGCCGCGGCAGCCAGGAAAGAGGCCCTAAAACTTGGTGAGGGAGCAGTGCGTGAGGGTGCCAGTGAGGCTGAGCATGAGGGTGAGGTTGACCCGCCATTGTCTTCCTTATCTACCCACGCCACCCAAGTTGCCCCAGGCGCCCGCCATTCTTCCCCACCACCACCAGCACTGCCTAGGGTTGAGGACCCCCCACTTTCGGCCTATTTACCCCCTATTTCCCCCGAGAGGAGACATACTACTACAGAAAAGGGAAAAGGGAGAAAATATGTGAAAAAAGGAGCTACAAGTAGGCGCTCTTTGTTCGACGCTCCCGCGGCTTCCACCCCTGCCGGTCCCAGCCATACGCCCCCGCAAGTTTCCCCAGGGTCCACCCCACCTCTCCAGCCTACAACAGAGGTTCCTGACGATGTTTTTGACCTCGCATCCATACCTGCACCTACAGACACTGAACCAGTGCTGTCTACGAATCGTCGTAGGCCAAGGAGCCCCGAACCTCTGCATGAAGATGACAGAGCCTCACCTGCCACTCCTTCCCCACCTCGCCGACCTACACGCCGCCCACGCATCATTCGTTCCCCGCGAGATTATGAGGGGGGGTCTGAAGATGAAGGGCACCTCACACATGACTCTGGCCATGATTACCTGGGTCCTCCGTCAGGGCAAGATGACGGCTCTGACGACAACGACGATGACTTTATGGACATCGACGACCCTCAACCCAGACGCTTTGCCCAGGGCCGTCGTGCTCCTGGCCGCCCTGGCCGCCGGGCTGGGCCTGGGCGCCGTCGCGCTCCTGGCCACCCTAGGGTGCGCGCCGCCAAAGTTCGTGGGCGTGCTGCCCCAGCTGCAGCTCCTCGTCAGCGTCGCCAGCAGGACCCATTTTATATTTTCAACTGGCAGGATGTGGCTGCTGATGAAGTGAATGACCCTGATGTAACCCCTTTTGATGAGGTACAGGAGGGTTCAGGAGTTACCCCAAGTTTTCCCGCAGGCCCCAATGCTCCACCACATGAGCTTTTTGAGGCATTTTTTGATAAGGAGGTTACTGAGTTTGTCATAGAAGAGACAAACAAGCACCACCAAATCCAGGTGAACTTTTTTGGCAAGGTGACCAAGGGCCACATGAAGCGGTGGACCCCAGTGACTCATCCCGAGTTCATGGTGTTCCTGGCAATCACCATGCTAATGCCTCATGTAAAGAAGCACAGGTTGGCTGACTATTGGATCACCAAAGATCTGATATCCACCCCTGCCTTCGGGAAATACATCTCTCGGGACCGGTACCTCGACATCCTCGGAGCGCTCCATCTTGTCACCAACACCGACATGCATATCTCTGACAAGCTGTGGAAGATTAGGACGTTGTACGAGATGATGCGAGAACGTTTCACGTCATACTTCACGCCCTTCTGCAACGTCTGTATTGACGAGTCTCTTGTGCTGTTCCGGGGAAAGCTGAGCTTCAGGCAGTACATCCCCTCAAAGAGACATCGCTTTGGTATAAAGTTCTTTGTGCTGTGCGATTGCCAAACTGGCTATGTCCTGGACTTCCTGGTCTACAGCGGGAAGGAAGGGGACGTGGAAATAGACCCCCTCATTGGCTTTGGCGGAGCAGTGGTTCAAGCCATGATGAACCGGTACTTCCAGAAGAATCACGTCCTCTACACGGACAACTACTACACGTCCCCCACTCTCTCAAAGTACCTCCATCAGCGCAAGACGGGGACTGTAGGCACAGTTAGAGCGAAAAGGAAGGGCATGCCAACTTTCCCTCCTAAAACCAAAAAAGGCGATGTCTTCAAGAAGAAGTCGGGACCCATTCTGGCTATTCACTGGCACGACCAGCGGAAGGTCAACCTCCTGAGCACCGTCCACAAGGGGGAAATGGTTGAGACTGGCAAGGTGGATCGCCGCACCCAAGTCAGGGTGACCAAGCCCGATGCTGTAATGAACTACAACATAAATATGAGGCTGGTGGACAAGTCCGCCATGCAGATAGGCTTCATCGACTGTCTGCGTACCTCGTGCAGATGGTACAAAAAGTTCTTTCTGCACATGGTGGACATGTCAATGCTGAATGCCTACAATATCTACAGGCTTCGGAATCCGCGCACACCCAGGAAGTTCAGTAGCCTGCGGAGGTTCCAAAAACAGGTGTTGGTGGAGCTCCTGGACAGGTATGCTACGCCACAGAGGGCAGTGGCACAACCTGGGCGCCCCGTTCAGGACCGTATGCAGTGTGCACAGTATCTAAATGTGCACAAGCTTGGTTACCTGCCTCTGGAACGAGATGGAGTCACCATTAGCAGAAGGCGGTGCCATGTCTGCTGGAATAGCCAGGTGAGGCCGAGGAAGCAGAAAAAGACCACCATGCAGTGTGTGGAGTGCCAGCTGTCACTATGTGCTATACCGTGCTTTGCTGAATACCACACCAAGCAGGAGTACTAACTAATAATCATAGTGAAAGTACCAAAGACTGACAATATGTATGTATATAGGCAACAAGTGGAAATAAAACAATGTATTGTGATAAAAAGTCATGTATTATGAAAACATATATAAATAAGTGAAAAAAGACATAATAAATTGTATATAAAACGTTTACAAAGCATATAACTAAGTGAAAGTGACACATGACATAATATTAGATGGCCAAAGTATAATAAACACCTGTGATAACGAATAATCAGTGCCTAATATAACAATAACCTACCTCAATTACTAATAAAATGTACCGTATCAAGTGAAAATTAGCATTATCAGTGACAGTGACACTCTCTCAAGCATATTTACCAAAGTGAAAGTGACACACGAAGTAATATTAGATGGCCAAAGTATAATAAACACCTGTGATAACGAATAATCACTGCCTAATATAACAATAACCTACCTCAATTACTAATAAAATGTACCGTATCAAGTGAAAATGAGCATTATCAGTGACAGTGACTCTCTCAAGCATATTTACCAAAGTGAAAGTGACACACGAACTAATATTAGATGGCCAAAGTATAATAAACACCTGTGATAACGAATAATCACTGCCTAATATAACAATAACCAGCCTCAATTACTCATAAAAACTACGGTATCGAGTGAAAATGTGAAATATTAGTGACAATGATAGCCTAATACACATATTTTATATAATTGGACTCCAAATAACTATAATAACATCACTATCAATAAATAAAATCGCCTCCGGGAGTTAAAAACTCTGGCGCGACGAGTGGCTAAGTGCGCAGTAGGTTAGCCAAGCCGGGGCCTGGTCCAAGGCGACGCATCCGAACGCGGGAAGATTTTCCCGCATAAAAATCACTCCACTTCCCGCGCTCGCCATTATGCAATCACTTGGGCTAGAGACCTCTACTCAACGGCATTCTACACATGAAGGTTTGTGCAAATTTTTTTTTTTTTTTTATAACTTTGTGTCATGTATTTCAGGAGTAACAGGTGAATCAACATGGACCAAAATTCCTCAAAACCCCCGGACACAGAGTACAGTCACGATCTACCCTAGCCGGGGTTGGAGGGTTAATGTGTTTTTTCTTTTTAATTATTTACAAAGTTTTTTCGTAGCGAGTACCCAATCATAAGGACGATTCCGTTAGAGAATAAGCATACCCTTACGAGCTTGGCTCCTCTTCTCTTCCTGCGGCGGGTGTTTCAAACGGCTAACGCAAGGGCTTGAAAGGTAGCTATTATATAATAGGCAGATCGTCAATGATGAAGGGGCCACTAATAAATTATAATTTATGGATATGAAAAGGAATAACCATATTATCACTTCCAAAGGCATAATTTGAAGTGCAAGTCACAATTTTATCTTTGAAGATTCCATAATAAAAATTAGAAATAAAAGACTGCTTTCATTTGACTCCCTGACCCTGGGGGTGGGGGGTGGGGAGGGGAGGGGGAGTGGGAGTGGGAGTGCAGCAGCGAGGATATCTACCGAACGTCAACAAATACATCCACACAAATAGGTCAGTAACAGGTCCAAAACATAACTTATTGATGCTTAATGTATTATATTTATTAGTGGCCCCTCCATCATTGACGAACATGCCTATTACATAAGGCATCCTCTTCAAACACTAATCCGCCGTAGTTTGAATCTACCGCGCAGAGCATTTAAAAACTGAGGAGCCTTCATCATGAGCGCACGCGACCTCACTCATGGCTTCAGTCATTATGAATTGGGTTCTCACTACGAAAAAACTTCGTAAAAAATAAAAAGAAAAAGAAAATAAGAATAACTATCTAATAAGCTTTCCATCATATCGTGGATGTACTTGTGTGGATTTCTGACCAGACGCTGATTCAGGCGTCATTCCTCCTTCTCTGCTCTGCGTTCAGCCTGCCCGGACGTGTCTCCCCACGCTCCGCTGATTCCGCATTTGTTGCGTCCCTAGTGAGTTTTTTCTCATTTGTTTACTCCGGGATGTATCGAGTAAGGTTAGGATATGCGTAGCAGGAGTGTCCTGGGCTGGTTGCCCGCAGTGCAGTGTATTTTGGGTCGTGTGTTTGGGGCATCTATTTCGGATGTTCCCTCGTGGTCCTGTTGTGGACATGTGAACTTTTTCACAGTTAGTTAGCTTGTGTTGCAGGCGGCTTTCATTACGCGTTAGTTATTGCTGCCTTTTATCTGTCTGATGAGGTAAGCTTTGCTTACTGACGTTCCCAGCGTATTTTTCTTCACTTAGTGAAGTTTTTTCTGGGTCCCGAGTCAGTCTTCCCTTTGCCGGAAGTATTTGCTACAGTGGTGTGTTGGCGGTGGTTCCTGTTGTGATATTTCCAGTGTTTTGTGTATATTTCAACATTTATTATGCCGTCTACTTAGGCCTAGCCAGCCACGCGTAGCTTTTGCCACATGTACAAGTGTTATTGTTTATAATAATTAAATATGCCCTACTGTGTCATGTGTATCCGGGTTTTAGTTGTGTATTGGCTAATTCCTCGGACTATGTTTGTTCCTGGTTTAGTTGTGTATTGGCTAATTCCACGGATTATTGTGTGGACTTAGGTTAGTCGTGCGTGGCTTCCTTCGTGTCCGTTGTACGATCAGATGGTGTCTGTTCGGGGTGGGTTTCCTTCCGGCGGGTTTTTTCTCGGTTTCACCATGAAAAAAACCCGGCCGAGAGCCGTGTTGGGCCACACGTGGTTTTCACACAGGCTTGTATTCCCGGCGATGAGGTGTCTGTGGCTCTCCAGGGCTGCGTCTCTGTTGGTACCTGGTTTCAGGCACCCTTTGATTCCCGGCGGAATGACTGTACCCATCTATAAAACGCTGTTCATACGAACATACGTTATGTAGTTTTTCTACCAGGTTTTACAAAAAACCACATGAAAAACCTAGCTGTGTTAAGGGCTTTCCTCCCCGGCGATCTTTTACAAAGAAGTGGGGACAGGAACTTATGGGGTTAACTTTTTGACATCTCACCCGGCGGGTGTACCTTGGTAGGGTGGGATGAACAACTAAGTCAATTAGTTCATTAACCATTCCATTTTAAGTGATACTATATGTATCGCCGCCTTTATACTTACGGCGATTGAAGGTTCAATTAGGTTTAACATCGTTTTTCACACCCGGGGGTGCTCCTAGGTGGAGGAAATAAGGAATTTACAATTCAATTTCGAGTTAACCACTTAAAATAGTGATACAATTAGGTATCGCCGCCTTCAACCTTACGGCGATCTTTTTGTGACAATTCGTTAGGAATCAGATCTCGTGTCAGCCCGCCCTGTGTTATTCTACTAAAATATTTCAAGGGCCGGCGTCTTTATGGGGGGTTGTTTTTGTTCCAAAAAATTGAATCTTAAGACAGTCACCACCAGAAAGACTATAATCGCCATGCTGGACAGTTATATTATGTCAGAGGGTATTCTTCACTTTCTTCAAAAGATTTGTTTAGATATTCTGAACCCCGCCGCGTAGCGAGCTGTGATCATTGTGTCATTACATCTCGTTATCCGGTGGGTTATTAACACTTGTGTGCGAACATGTTGGGTTAACCTTATGAGCATTAATTCCTGGAAATTTTCTTTTTTTCCAGAGCTGGGCTCCGGCGGACCAATACAGACCCGGCGGTAGTTTCCCCACCAGTCTCTGTCATGGCTACCTCAGCCCCAGTCTTTGCTTTATGCACTACCCCTGATTGTTCCGGTATCCCTATTTTTGCGCATACCCGTTGCATAAGGTGTGTTAAATGTCTAGACCGTTCAAGGGGTCTCTGGGTTATGCGTAATTGTTCTTTTTGCTCCCAATTAGCTATCAAGGTCCTTTGCGATAATGATAAGACCGCGGCAGTAGCTTTAAGAGAAGTACGGCAGCAGATGGCAGCTTACACTACGATTGTTGCGCATAAATCACTTCAATGTGACAACGTCCCTCTTTGGGATCGATTGCTGTTTGAACACCCTCTCCCCCCCTAAACGTTCCTCTAGAGTCACGAGTTATAAGCCGGCGGAGACTGGTCAGGGTTCTGTATCTTCGGCTACTACACCAAAACGTCCAAGAGAGCCTACACCCCCGGCGTCCGCCTCATCGTCTCGGGAGAGATCTCGGTCTCGGTCACCTCTCAGACGCCAGTCTTCTAGTCTTGCCTCTTCACCAGCGAGTAAGAAGAGTAGGACGGAAAGTTCCACCAGTGGTCACGGCGAGGATTCCTCCAAATCTAAGAGTAGTTCTCGGTCACACCGTAGCCATAAATCCTCCAAAAAGGATTCCCATAAGAGACAGTCCTCCCTACATTCACCAGCTTCTAGTGCCTCTCATAGTACCTCTACCTCAGGCAAAGTTTGTGTTAGGCCTCAAGGGTCCAGTGCGGTGCCTGTCCCTAAAGAGGATTTACCTAGTAATATTCTAACCCTGGAATTGGAAAGTTCAGGTGGTTCAATAATTGAGAATGTTTCAGACTCCCAAGAGAGTGTAGGCCAGGGCCTCGGTGTTTGGCGGTTTGCTCAGCCAGGGTCTGACCACCCACGTCCGACTCAAACGAGTCACACAGTAGCTGATGTCCACAGGGACGCGGCGATCCCATCCTCTATTCCTGACTTATCTTGGCAACAAGGTACCCCAGCTTCGGCGGGGTCTTCTCAGGAGGATCAGGAGGAAAAAGACGAGGTTTCTATAATTTCGGAGATGGAAGGGCAAGAGTCAGGCTCAGGCTTAGACGCCGCGCAGGATAGTAATGATTCACCTGTAAGTTCATCATCTAACCAATTTGTTACTGCGCAAGAAATTAATGGGCTACTTACTGATGCTTTATCTAAATTTTTTGGCCAACAACAGGAAACCCCCACTATGGACTTGGGGGCTCCCACGACAAGTTCTACGGTACGGCCTCTGATGACTTCGATTGCTTTATCTAAGATCCCTAACCCTCCCACTCTGTCACCATCAGGGGTTACTAAGCCTGCTACGGCGGCATTGACAACTTCAAATGTCAGGGTCATCACGGACGTCAATCCACCCCCTCTAGACAAGGCGCCTCTCAGAAAGGTAGCTATGCCCTTGCTTTATGGACCAGACGAGTCATGGGTCCTTTTGACCGCCACTAACCCAGAGCTCGCCCAACCTACCTTGTCAGGGGAACTCCCGGTACCGCGTGAGTGGGTCATCCAGGGCAATAAATCAAAGAAATTGAGGGCCTTGGATATTTTGGGGAATGTACTAGACGTAAACATCAAGGCTATACCTAGTTATTATCACCAAGACTATTTTGTGTATGCTACTAAACCAGCTTTACCCCCTGCCTCAGCTTCAAAACTATTTTCAGACTGGTCTAAGCTGGATGGGTTTAATGATATTAAGACTCTGTCAGGGCTTACTCCTGAACTTGATTTACAGACCGTCACAGACGAAGCAGCTAATCCAGTTTTGAAGGTGGGGCAGTTGGGGCCAGGACCTTGGGTAGATTGGGAGATAGAGGCTCAAAACTTTGCAACCACATTCACTTCTAAATCTTCCCACCAGATCCCTCAGGACACTCATTCTTGGTTCTCCATGCCGGTAGGTTCTGCCGGTGGAGTCCCAGCAGCCTTGTTTTCTTTCCTAGCTGCCCCTAAGATTAATCTTTGTGAGCTAAAAGATCCCTTCACTACCCCTACCCTTACTCACCTAGACAGAGAATTTAGGCTAAGGGGGAAAGCTTTTCGCCTGTTCTCTCAGTACATTGTGTCTCAACAGGTGGCTAAGTCTTTACTACGGTCCACTCAGGCAATCGCAGACGCGGATGCCAGAAGATCGGTTGAATTATCCCGGCGACTGCTCCTCCAGTCGTCAATCCAATCCTTGGGTGACATACGCACCGCCTTGCTTGAGGCGGTACGAGCAAGACAAGATCTCAGAATGTCTTTAGTTCGCAAGCTACCTGATCGCATTGCGAATCAGGTGATCATGTCACCAGTGCTTACTCCCTCTTTAATGTCCCCTGAAGTGTGGCGAACGGTGTTCAATATGGCACAGGCCGTTAAGCACAGTCCCACTCCAGCTAAGAAACCTGCATTTAACTTCCCCAAACCTAGGCCAACTGCTAAAGCTCAGCCAGGGGGATCTAAACCCTTTCTTCTGCCTAAGTCCTCCCACTCCCCCCAAGGTCAGTACAGGCATAGACAGAGTCGGTTTTCAGGTCAGAGAGGACGCGGCCAGCATAAGCCAGGTCAGGGCCAGTCTTCGGCCAACACCAGCCAGCCGGCAAAGCGTCCAGCACCACCAACCCCACCATCAAAAAACTAAAGTCTCTCTCACTCCCGGTGCCAACCTTAAGGCCGGAGGACCTGAGGGTAGTACATCCGGCGAACCCTTGTCTGCTAACTGGGTCGTTCCGAACGTGTCACCAAGCATGGCCTTTAAACACTTGGGCACGGATGGTGGCACGCAAGGGCATCACTTGGCAGTGGCTCCGGCGACCTCGCTTACTTCAGCCGACAACGGCGAATTTTGTTTCTTTAGAGGTGGAGTCACTGGTCCAGGAAATGATTGCCAAGAATGTCATCATCCCGGTCCCCCCAAATTACCCTGTATTCACGTCCAAACTATTTTTGGTTCCCAAAAGGGACAGTGTTCAGATGAGGCCGGTCGTAGACCTGTCTTATCTGAACCTTCACATTCACAACGAATCTTTCAGAATGTTAACAGTACACCAAATCAGGCTAACACTTCCGCCGGGAGGTTGGATGTGTTCACTAGACCTGACAGACGCCTATTGGCACGTCTCGGTCAACAAAAGATTTCAAAGGTTTTTGGCCTTACGGATCAGGCACCAAAATTTTGTTTTTCAAAGGATGCCGTTCGGCTTGAACCTAGCACCTCGATTATTCACGAAATTAGTCCGGCAAGCCCTGATACCATTGTTAAAACAGGGGATCAGAGTGTTGTGGTATCTAGACGACTGGCTGGTAGTGTGGCAGAGACACAACACTTATGCATAAAACATGTCAATATTATTTTAAATCATGTCAAAACTCTAGGCTTCAAGGTAAATCTGGTAAAGTCAAACCTTGTTCCCTCACGAGTAATTCAGTGGATAGGGCTGGTCTGGGACACGGCCGCTCTCACTCTGAGTCAGAGTGTGGACAATCGCAACAGGTTTCGCAGGAAACTGTTCATGTTTCTTCACAGTCTGACTACGACACGGAGGGTATGGGAGTCTCTGGTAGGCTCTCTCAACTGGATTCAACTAACTGTCAAGTTGGGCCGGTTGAAAGTAAAACGATTAATATTGGAAGGCAACAAATATTTCCCGCTCTTACCGGCGGAAAAATTATGGCCCATCCCGAAATTAATCCACACCTTGCTAGCGGTCTGGGCAAAGAGGGAAACGTTGCATTCAATAATGTCATGGACCTCTCCTCCACCAACGGTATGGGTAGACACGGATGCGTCAGGCACAATAGGGTGGGGATTTCAGTCAAATCAGGGGCACCAGGGTCAGGGGCTTTGGTCCCACTTAGAAATCTCTCACATCAATGTCAAAGAATTACTAGTCCCCTTGTATTTCCTTCAGGCTCACGGGCCGGCGTTACAGGGCAAGTCGGTGGCCTTCAGGATGGACAATCTGAATGCAGTTCACTGTATTCAGAAACAAGGATCAACGAGGTCAAGGAGGTTGCTAAACGTGTCGGAAGAGATTTTTACTCTCGCCAACAGACTAGACATTTACATTCACGCATCTTATCTCCCAGGCGTAGCGAACGTCTGGGCAGACGCTCTGTCCCGGAGACAGAGCACGACAGTAGAATGGGAGCTCAAGCAACCCATTTTCAACCTAATGATTGCAGAGCTCTCCCATCCACAAGTGGATCTTTTTGCGTCCGAGGAGACTCACAAACTCCCTCTATACCTCACCCGCCGGGCGAAAACGCCGGCAGGGGGGCCAGACGCCCTAGTGACAGACTGGAACAGATGGAGCTCCATCTATCTGTTTCCGCCGCCAGATGCGTCACTAATGTGCCACGTAGTGAACAAACTACGAGATTATCGAGGCTTAGTCTCGCTAATCGCGCCCCTGTGGCCGGCGCAGTTGTGGTACCAGCAATTGAAAACGTGGTGCCCGGACCCGGTGTCGCTCCCGGTCGGGTATTTCCACTTAGACACGATTGGCAACCTAGCGACCTCGCTGACTTTTGCATTATGGACATTCAGGAGGCCAAGTGGCTAGCACCATACGGTAGAGATGTGACCAATAAATTAATCAATCAATATACTCAGTCTACGAAACGACAGTATCACTCACATTGGCAAGCTTTTACTTCCTGGATCATCAGAACGGAACAGAATGTGCCGTCAGTGGCTTTAGTTTTCAATTATTTAAATTATCTGTTTGAGCAGAAACATTTATCTGTGGTAACATTAAAAAATCACTTAACTGCGATTAGAGTGCCCTTTTTAGACCTGACAGGTCTCTCCATACCAGTGGCGGAGGAAACAGGTTTTATGAGAGCTTGTTTTAAACTTCGCCCACCTCCCCGTCAGCTCATGCCTACTTGGTCTCTCGACAAAGCCTTGTCTTTACTTCACTCTCGTCTGTACCATAATACTGCAGACTTTGCATTACTCTTAAAAAAGGCGGTTTTCCTTATGGCTTTGGCCACCGGGAACAGAGTGTCTGAGCTGGCGGCGATGAGCAACACACCTAATTGCCTTAGGTTTGGCAGACTTAATGAATGTATTTACATTGCACCTTCCCCAGGTTTTGTAGCCAAGAATGAGCACAGTGCACACGTGTTTTCTGAGTTCACGGTGCCGGCGTTAAAAAGGGGTAAGGTGCATCATAATCTATGTCCAGTGCAAGCTCTAACCAAATATTTGAGAGTAGCTCCTCTTAACCCCCAAGGTGCTTTATGGGTAGCAAGTACGGGTAAACGCTTACTTAAACGACGATTAGCCTCTCTTCTGGTCGAAGTCATTAAAGAGAGTAATCCCGGCGTTGTGGGTAGGGCCCACGATTTACGCAAATGGGCAGCTTCTTTACGTTTCCTGAAATTTTTTTCAGTAGAAGATATCGCGTCCACTCAGTTGTGGGCGTCTAATCATACGTTTTTGTCTAGATACTTGTCAGTTGCTCTAGACAAGCCTTCCTTACCATGTATAGCTTTAAGGCAGAGGGTCTAGGTGGCCCTGCAGTCACTTTTGTGTATTTTCACGAGAGGGGGGGGGGGGGGGCAGTCAGCTGACATAGGACACCCTAGACCCCGCCGGAGTATAAGAGCTGTGATACAATTTAAGGTTAATGTGATATAAAAATTTCTCAGCGAGAAATTGTGCTAGTACAATGTTAGTACAAAACAACGGTGTTGTTATAGTAGTTTTAGCTGCGAAAGCAATCTAATATTAAAATAGTGGAGATCCTTTGCAATTTACCTCCACGATTATTTTGGGGTTTATTATGTGCACATATAAACTTATAACTTGTTATTTTTGTCACCACTCGTTGAGTGGGGTGCCTTTGTACCTGCAGATCTGTGTTCAGAATCTTCAGGGTTACCCATTTTTTGTCAGACAGGCTTCTTTGAAGCACGCACCTGCCTGAACCCCTTTTTCTTGTATATTTTTGGCCTACGCCACATTTAAATATATTTTCAAAGTAAGAATACTATGTGGTTGTTTTTTATTATCTGCTTTTATAGAGTTATGATATGATTACGAATGTCCCCCTCCAGTCTTAGAAATCAGGCATGTTCGTCAATGATGGAGGGGCCACTAATAAATTATAGGTTTGACTCCTGTAAGGAGATAAAGAAAACCTAATATTTAGTAGTGGCCCCGTAATCATTGACGACTGGGGCCCTCCCGACCGTCCCCTTCCCATTCGTTGATGTATTAAGGATTTTGGTTTACTTGATATGTCAGTGAAGGAGGAATGACGCCTGAATCAGCGTCTGGTCAGAAATCCACACAAGTACATCCACGATATGATGGAAAGCTTATTAGATAGTTATTCTTATTTTCTTTTTCTTTTTCTTTTTTACGAAGTTTTTTCGTAGTGAGAACCCAATTCATAATGACTGAAGCCATGAGTGAGGTCGCGTGCGCTCATGATGAAGGCTCCTCAGTTTTTAAATGCTCTGCGCGGTAGATTCAAACTACGGCGGATTAGTGTTTGAAGAGGATGCCTTATGTAATAGGCATGTTCGTCAATGATTACGGGGCCACTACTAAATATTAGGTTTTCTTTATCTCCTTACAGGAGTCAAACCTATAATGTTGTGTCATGTATGATGATGGTGGTTTAATGTAATATAGTTTGGCTGAAGGTAGGCAAAAAGGGTCAAAAGTGGGACTTTGGGAAAGTGGCTGGAACGAATTAATTAATTCCCATAAGGCCTGTTATTTCTTAAACACGGTTTTCATATACACGGTACGTACACGGTACGAATTAACCGTGTATATCGAGACCTGACTGTACTCCATGTACAGTATTAGGGCAGACTAATGTGGGAGTGAGTACAGGAGACAAAATAACCCGGCGACCGTTGTCTTCCGGTATTTTCTTCACTAAGTGGACCCTAAGATCATGACGTGCCCGGACTGCTTCTAAGAAGGTGACCCGTACGTCACCAACTGTCTGAATTTAATTTTACAACATCAATCTACGGGACAAGTGAACTGCCTGCTTGGCACCTGGGTCCGTAATTGCCTGAGTAGTCCTAGCTAGTGACTGTGCAACCTGTCGTGATAACAGGAATTGTGACACTAGTTGTAAGGCTTTTTGGCGCAATTTAAAATCTTTGTCTAGTTGAATAGAGGAAAAGGGGTAGAGAAGGGCTCCTGCACCTCCCACAAAGATAATTTGGGTGCTGAAAGAAAGGTTAATAAAGCCTTAGGTACACCTACTGCGGCTGTTACAGGTAGGGAAAACCATGTGTGAGTATCCTGTGGAATCTGATGTGAAGACTTAATTGTTATAGTTGAAGCAAATTGCTGTGCTTCCGTCTCCCAATCCAACCACGGCCCTGTACCTACATCCCCCATCTGCTAAGCTGGGTTGCCTGACTGGTCTCTAACTGAAATTGTGTCCAACTCTGGCGTCAAAGCGGCCAGAGCTTTAATGTCATTGAATGTCATTGTGTGGCGGCACACAATGGCGGAAGGCGGACGCAAGTTTTTGAGGCTCCGGCATATGTTCATGGGAATGGATAAGTAATTCACGGAATATCGAGTGCATACGGGGCTAGCAAGGAGAGGAAGGATTTGTGAAGTGTTTGGAGGATATATTGGTGTGGTGGAGGGGTGATATATAGTGTAATAAGAGTGTGTAGTGACGGGACAGCGGTAGTGTTGTGAGTTGTTGAGTTTGTAAACAAACATGGCGGAGGGAATTTCGGGTATGACGGAGGCGGAAGAAAAGTTACAACGTTTTCGTGGGTTTAAGAGCACAGATAATAAGTTAGAAGAGGTTATTAATGTTGTGAAGGATTTGGAAAAGTGGGTGAGTGATACGGAGAAATGGAAGGGGGATATTGGTGAGAAAGTTAAGGCACTGTGTGCAGCTGAAGGAATACGAAGGACGATTCAAGGAAGTAAAGGAGTCAACTGCATGGACGGTGGTAGGTAAACAGAAATTCAAGGATTTGGAGGATATTATGAAAGAGCAAAAGGAAGAAATGAATATGACCAAAAAAAGTTTTGAGAGTGCAGTTGTAGGGGTCATGAAGAACAAGGAGAGTGTCGTGAGGGAGGCCATGGACAGGGATAGGGGTGTAATCATGTATGGAGATATAGAGGCTCATATGAATGATAATGGAGTGAGAAAAGTGAGGGATATGGAGACAGGGAAGGAGGTCATGAAAGGTGTGGATGAGGACGGATAGGGATGGGAAGGGCAGGTGGAGGAGGTCAGTAGGATAGGTAGATATAAAAGGGGAGAGATGAGACCTATAAGGGTACAGATTAAAACCAGGGCAGTGGCAGAGACGGTGACAAATTTTAGTTGGAGGCTAAATACAAATGAAAAACTGAAACATATAAGACTAAAGAATGATTTGAGCATAGAACAAAGAAAACAAATTAAGGAATTACAAGAAAAGGCTGATGAAAATAATGGAAAGTTGGGTGAGGAGGATAAGAGAAATTTTTACTGGAGAGTGAGGGATGGAAAATTGAAGAAGTGGTTTATAAGAGTAGAAGGGAGGGGGAGATCAGGGAGGGAAGAGAATGTGATAGAAGTTGCGACGGAGGAGGAGAACGGGGTGGAGGTGTCACAGGGAGAGACAGGAGACAAAGTGGCAGACCCAGTAGTGCTAAGGGGGGAGTAGGGTACGGACAGGAGGAGCGGGATGGTGTAATTGCTGAAGGAATGGTAGATGGATTAAGGATTATGCTTAGTAATGTGGATGTGTTTACCCAGGACAAGAAAAGAGAACTGATATGTAGGTTGCAGGATGAAGAGGAAAAACCTGATGTCATAGCCTTACAGGAAGTAAGACCAAAAAATGCTAGAATGGAAAGGGAACTGGTGGAGTATAGTTTGGAGGGTTTTGAGTTATATGAGAGGAATGCTATTAGAGCAGAGGTCGGAAGAGGACTGTTTATTTATGTAAGAAAAGAGCTCAAGGTTAATGAGGTGGATATGAGACAGCAGTATTGTGAGTATTTGTGTATTGAAGTAAAATGTGCAAGAGGATCAATTCTAATTGCCTCTATATATAGAAGCCCAAATAATAGTAGGGAAGAGGATGATAACCTACTGAAAGCAATGGAGGAATAGATAATAGAGAGAACAAATATAAAATTTTGATTGGAGATTTCAATTTGCCAAGGATCAACTGGGCAAATTGTACTACTCCAGCGGGACAGGGTAGCCTGGAAAACAAGTTTATAGAGAAAGTGAGAGATTGTTTTTTAACGCAACATATTACAGAGATGACAAGATTGGGAGGTTTAACGTACCTCCCAACCTACCAAATAGGAAAACCAACTATTTGGTAGTAGTCTTGGAAAATCCAACGTCAAGGCTATTAACCTAATTGCAATGACGACTTGTCTATTTTGACTGCTATGTCGTCATTCCAACCGCGGTTAAAAAAGAAAACGTCTAGAGTCTACTCCTTATCTTGCTCTAGGAGACGTTGTACATTAACCATAACTACCACCGAAGGTGAAAAAAGCATAGCAGAGAAGAAAAAGGGGTTTACCTTAGTTACCGCTTAAGGCCCATCCCGTGTTCCGTCATGTGCAGATCCCTGTCGAACGTGCGCATGAGCGACCCTCTCTTGTTATCACATCTCACGTCAGTAGAAAAACGCGGATGGGCAGGGGTCCGGCGTGAGGGAGGGTATTATGTACGTTGGATTTTCCAAGACTACTACCAAATAGTAGGTTTTCCTATTTGGTAGGTTGGGAGGTACGTCAAACCTCCCAATTTGTTAGTAGTCTTGGCAAATCCAACGTCAAGGCTGCGTAACAAATAGGAGGAGGACATCCAAGCCCAACATACCAAAAAAAACAATGCATAAAACAAAATTATGAATGACAAAGACACAATTTAAACAAGAGAGTTTAATAAAAGAGTGAAAAACTGAGGAGTAGCTATAAAGAACAGTTTCAACACGTGCCCGTCATTCATAGTAATGCAAAAACATAGACTTGTCTTAACCCGTACAGCCCCAGCGACGCGCCTGACGTGTCGGCGATGTATTTAACGCACAGCCCGAGAGACGCGCCTGGCGCGTCACCCTAATTGCGCCGACCGTAACCTCAGGTGTAGCCACTCAAGAGGGCTCAGATTTGTATGGGAACTGTGTACGTATCCCACGCAACCGTGCCGATGGTTGAAAACTCTCAAAGTCCCCGTGCGTGCGCGTGAGCGCGCAATAACCTGGTTTTTTGGGGTAATTGCCTTCAATTTTTTACTCTTGTAAAATACGTTTTCGGGGGCTCTGTAGGACCATTCTTTAAGCTTTTTGAGCGGTTTTTCGTGGTTTTTCCTTCATTCCTAACCCATTCGCTATTGTTTCTGGAATAAAACCATTTTTTGAAAACCGGCCGGGTTCTGGTGAACAAACATTACAAAACTAGCCGGGGCTGGACGGGTTAAACCAAAAAGGTACAGTACTGTACCCAAAATCCCTTTTCTTCCAAAACCAACAAAAACAGTGAACACAATAACAAAGCACAATTTTCAATGTGGCAAAAACACTTATGTACTGTATACATAATACATAATCCCAAACTTGCAATCAAGTGTTGCAAACCCGTACTCCCCCCCTTTTACAATGAAAACAAAGTAAAAGAAAGAGGGACAAGGGGGGAAGACCAGGTATCTTCGCCAGAGCCCTAGGAAACACGAGAGCTATCACCGGCCGAGGGGGTCGAACACTGGACATGGAGAGGTAGGAGGAGATGAAGGAATTGATAGAAGACCACAAAACCGCTGAGGCGATGTCAGGTAAGGATCGACTTTGCAGGAACCGGAAGGAGGCAGCAAAGGATCGCACATCATGCGCAGAACCCCTACAAACAGGGTTACTGGCACGAATGGGCCGACAAATGTGGCGTCCTATCTGCACCTGCGAGAGCCTCCCACCTGTCCGAGGAGACACCCACACAGCAGTACCCGAAGGCGGCGCCACAGACGCAACAGAGGAGTGCAAGGCTGACACCGGGCACAACACATGGCGAGTATGCCCATGCTGTAAAGCCTGGACGGTGAAAGGCTGGAAAACGTGGGTCTCCCTCTCAGTCGTGGCAACAAAATGAGGGGAGGGGGCTAACGTGACGCCATGCAAGGACGGGGAGAATCGCACGCAGTCCCGGGGCCGTGACAATGCCGCTAGTGCAGACACCCGATCCCCAGTGGCCAGAGCGACAAGGAAGAGTGTACGCCCGAGCAACGGAACCGGTGTAGCGGCCCGTGTAGACGTGGGTGAAGCCAGAAGGTCCAGAGCCCGCCCCAGATCCCACTGTGGAGGGACCTGGCGCGGAGGCGGACGTTCCCGGAAGGCAGCCGTCACGAAGGAAACCAGCTCCTGCGGCGGAACGACCAGCCCAGCGACGGACTCAAAGACCCCCGGGATGGCAGACAAGTGGTTACGTATAGCGTCGACGTGAAAGTGACGTGTACAGAAGAGGTGAAATGTAGGACGAGGGAAGGAGAGCCAACTGTCTGGCGAGTGTCCTGTATCCACCTAGTAAAAGACCTCCAGCGGGACCCGTAAGGCCCCCAAGGAGAAGTCGGCCAGGAACGCTTCAGGAAGTCAGTCAGGTCCCGGCCGTGGACTGGGAGCCACCGTGCCTCATGAACATCCACGATGTGAAGGCCAACGAGGTCCGCAGGTCCCCAACCTAGCTCAATTGGAAGTCGGAGACAGGTAGAGGGACCGGACTCGGGCACCACCGCGTCAACCGGGCGTACCAAGCCCGTGCTGGCCACAGAGGCGCGAGTAGCCAGACTCTGCCGCGGTACAGCCGCAGCCTTGCGAGGACTTTGCACATCAACAGTGCGTCCGGTGGCGGAAATATGTATATCGACTGCCACCTGTTCCAGTCTACCATGAAAGCGTCCGGACCCCCTTCCGGAGTGCGAGGCCGGAGGGATAGGTACTGAGGCAACTGGTGCGGCACCTTCGATGCGAACAAGTCGACCTCCGGAACACCCCAGGAAGCCGCGAGGTCGTCGAACACAGTCTGTTGCATTGCCCATTCTACAAGAACGCCCTGTCCTCTCGACAGGGCGTCCGCCCACAGGGTGGCAGTCCCGGGCAGGGAGGAGGCATGCAGGGAGAAGGTGTGTCGGTTCGCGAGGAAGAACAACTTCACCGAGATCCCAAATAGAGTCAATGACCTGGAGGACCCCCGCTTTTGGATACAGCGGACAGCTGTCTGAGTGTCCATCCCGAAGGCCACCGACTTTCCCCGAAGGGCCAGCGCGTGGTCCCTCAGGAAGAACAAAGGAACCAACAGTTCGAGGGCATGGATGTGTAGGGGTGTGAGTCCCACCCATCCGCCGTGAAGTTGATGTCCCAGGTTTGATTCGTAACCTCACCCTACCTCGCTCGACGCATCTGTGTCCACCCAGATCGCCGGCGGGGGGGCGGTCCAGGGCACAGCCGCAGAGAGCGTGCCCCGAGCAACCCAGTGTCCGAAGTGTCTGCGAACGGGACGCGGGAGCGGCAGGAGCCGATCCATAGGGGTCAACGGAAATACCTCGGTGCCCATGAGGAGTAGGCGGCGTAGCCTGAGGCTCCCTAAGGGAATGGGCAGAGTGGCCCAATTCAGCGAACCCACGAACGAGTCCCAGAGCCACCCCGGGAGGGAGACCGAGTGCAACACGGCGAAGACCTTCCGTCGAAGGTGCACCGCGTCCGGCAGACCCTGGGTCACCGTAGCGCTGGACAAATCCCATGCGAGACCGACCCACGGCACGACACGCGACGGGGTCAAGCGTGACTTGGGAACATCGATGGGGAACCCGAACTGTGCGACGTGGCGAACGACTGTGAGGGTGGTGCGTACGCACAGTCCTAGGGCTTCGGAAACCATCAACCAATCGGCCAAGGAAAACAGGATCTGGAGCCCGCTCCTGAGGAGAGGACCCAAAGCCTGCTCCACCAGTGTGGAGAAGATCCGCGGCGCGATGTGGAGACCGAAGGGAAGTCTGTCGAACAGGAACACACGATCGGAAGTCCGAACGGCCAAGAATCGCCGGAATCGAGGATGGAGAGGAACGAGCCAAGACGCATCCTGGAGGGCCAGCGACACTACCCACGACAGAGGGCACAGGGCCAGGCGTACCTGGGTTACCGGCAGCATCCGAAACCGTGCGTGCATGATGCGCCCGTTGAGGGCCGACAGAGCCACCACCGGTCGCATCGCGTCGCAGTTCTACTTCGGTACCAGAAATACACGGGAGAAGAAAACCGGGTGATCGGCGGTCACCCCCTCGACGATTCCCTGCTCGTGCATGGATGTGAACACGTTGGCCACCTCTGAAGAGATGGGCCGGCGTCGGTGACAAGAGCGGAGTGGGGGTCTGGACGTCCACCTCCAGGTTAGACCCCTCCGCGCAATCTGCCGCCCCCAACGTCCCTCGCGGCCATCGGGGGGCGCAAGGGCGAAAACAACCTGTGGGAGCTCCCGAGAGGAGGGGAGCGACCCGGGCGGCTAGGCGAGAAGGAGAACAAGGAGACCGACCCAGAGAACCTACACATTGTTTTGACGTGGAGGTACCCCCGGTACGGTCCTTGCGGTCATGAGCGCCACGGTGACCTCCTCTACCCCCCCCCCAACTTCGTCGAAAAGGGCGGGCCACCCTAACCCCTGGCCGTCGCGGGGCTGACCCCGGCGAAGGGTGGCCGGAAGTGGAAGGCTGGCCAGCCCCGACACGGCGGGGATGAAAAGGGGGCAAGAACAGAAGTGCGAGGCGGAACTGACGCACTGGCCTGTAACGTCCCTGTCCTGCGCCCGTGCATGGCGGCAGCACTTGCAGCAGCACCCCGAAGAGGACTGGCAGAAGGACGGGACTGAGAAGACCCCGCTCGCGAAACAGCGCGTCGTCGCGTGTCATAAGCAGGGTCCGCCGACAGAGAAGCGTAGCATTCCCAAGCATCCTGCGCAAAAAAGCCCCGACGTATAGAGCGCAGAGTACAACAAACCCCGACGAATATCCAAGGGGGCTGTCTGGCAGAACGAGGACCGTACCGTCCGGCGTTGCCGAGTTGCCACGCACAAAACCGCCTTCAGCTCGGGAACCAAAGACACCGCGAGCCGAAGGTGGATCCGCCGAACGCGGTCCAAACCCTCGCGAAGATCGCCTGGTGCAGACGCCTCGATAAGCCGCAGGTGGTGAACAGAAGTCTGGAGGGAACCGAAAAGACAAGAGAATAAGTTCGGCACCCACCGTCGCAAGGGAAAATCCTTGTCGACAGAGGACTGATCAGGGTGAGAGAAGAACGGGGTAGCAAGAGAACAAAGTTCAAGAACGGGCGCGCTTATCCAGGACCAGAACGCGCCATCCAACCCGCCGACAGACACAAAAGGAGGCAAAAGCAGTGATGACTCCGGGGGAGGGACTGAAGGAGAGCCGGCGACGGAACGGTCGGCGAAGTCGAAGGCCTCAGCAAACCAGGCCCCCAATGGGAGAGGGTGATCGAGCAAGATGGCTAAGCCAGGCGTACCGTCGTCGCACAAACCCGTCCCACAGGAGGACAGTCTCGTCAACACAGCCAGGGACTGAACATCCTGAAGGATGTCCCGGCGGCTGAAGTCTGACCAGAGCGTAGGCCTGCAGAAGGGAGGGGGACCGTAGCAGGGGTAGGTAGGGTGAGGCGCTGAGGGTGTGTCACCGCCAAGAAGCGCGATAAGAGGGAGTCTTGGATCGACTCCAAGCGCCCGTCGATGCGTGACACAACCCACCCCTGCATAGCCGACAATCGATCCGAGAGAGGCGACCCCCCCCAAGATTGGTCGGCCCGCAGGGGCGAGCGTGAGAGGGAGCGAGACCCACGACACGAACCAGCAGCGTCGCGGCCCAAGGAAGGCGAGCGACGACGGTTGTGTCGCCGCTGAGGGACTCGTCCCCGATCACGAACGCCCGAGGGGGAAACAGCACCATCCCCCTTTTCCAGCGACACGTCAGCCCCTGAGAAAGGGGACCCCGAAACCTCGCTATACCCCACCGAGCCAAGAGGACGGGTACCCCCTTGGCGAGACGGTAAGTGAAGGTCAGGGAGAGAAGAAGGAGGAGGAGCAGGACGACGGGAGTGGGAAGGCTGGCCGGGTGAAAAGAGGTCAGAAGGAGCCGCGGGGGGAAACAGAGCAAGGATCCCCGGGGCTGAGATAACAGGGCGGCCCGACACCGAGGCGGAGGAGGGAGGGACCGCCACCGTGGGATGAGACCGTGAAGGAAGAATAGGCACCGAAGCAGGTGAAGTAGGAGGAGAAGCAACTACATCCCGGCGGACCCTCCTGGACAGTGGAGGAGGAGGGAGCAGAGGGCCAGCTACAGCCTGAACCTCCGCGCGCGTAGAGGACAAAGGAAGAGGACGTCGGTCGAGCAGGGGAAGCGGGCGGAAGGTAGTAGAGCCCCTACCCGTAGAGGCCAGGGGAGGGCGCACAGGGGCAGAGCCGCTAACCCCGGCCGCAGGGCGAGAACCATGACGAGGGCGATGGGCGCCGTCAAGGCGATCAGAAGGACGACGAGGGGCAGGAGAGGACGGGCGACGAGGCGAGCGAGAGCGTGGACGGAGCAGGGGATCCCCCCGACGATGTGACGACCGGCTGCGGGACCCAGGGGAGAGGGCCCGAGCAGGGAGAGGGCCAGGCGAACGGCCTTCAGTCGGGTCAGGGATACCCAGGGCGACGCGGATCCGGTCGGCAACAAAGGCCGGGGAACGGTGGCCCACAGTCCTAATGTGGTGGGAGACTATCGCCCACACCGACTGAAGGGAAGCAGAGGCCACTGCTGCCGCTGAGGAACCAGGGCTATGGTGCACCACATCCACCAGGGCCAGACACGGGCCACACAGAGCAGGGAGGTAGGCCGTAGAGGACACACATTGCGAGTGGCGCAAGCAGGACGTGTGGCTCTCCAAGCACGGGGAGCTACAACCATGGCGAAAGCAAGGCATCCTACCTGCACTGGAAGAACACACACCATAATCAGCACGTCGACGGAGTAAGGGTAGAGAATGTCCAATAAGAACCAGGGAATGAGCATGGGAAAACAGGAACACACATGCAAACCGGTATCCGTACTCACTCTAAACCGGGAGCACAGAGGTAGGTGAGTAGGGCGGGCGAGGTGGAAGAGCACTAGCAGAACCTGCAAAGATGGAGAAAGTGTTAACCACCACTCAACATCTTACATGCAGGGCCTATAACACCAGTAAAGTGCACACACCAACACAGTTTCAGGCAACAAGATGACCTAAAAAAGGTCAACAGTGAAAACCAACTATTTCTGCAAATTCGCAGGCCTATTGAGGCATAACCGTACCGACACCACCCTCCCGCAAATTTGCGGGACCCCCCCAGCGATCTCCGCAAATTTGCGGGGAGCCGAAACGTCCCAGAGGACCGAATCGAGCTCCCGCAAATTTGCGGGACCGGCCGAGATGGTCCGGCGCCGAAAAAGCGAGAGGAGCGTCTAGGGAATACCAAAAAGGGCCACAAAAATGCGTCATCTCCTTATGAACTCCAAGCATGGATGGCCATCAAGCTGAGCAGTGTCTACCTTGATAAGATCCTAACTCAACCGGTAAAGGGAGAGGCAAGGAAGACACACCAGGGGAGAGGAGGCACATCCCCCAGGAACCACCCAACCCACAGAGATAGAGCAAAGCCCATGAGGAGAAGTGGCAGGGAGGGTGGTTTCGCACAAACAGGGGCCCCCCTGGGGTACCCCTGGATTGGGCAAAAAGTCTATGAAAGGATGGAGGTGAAACAGGAAGGGAAAACAAAAACCAGTAAACGAAACTGGTGAGAAAAAGGGTGGTCTAGCCGTGAGCAGAGAATGTGTCAGGGGCGAAAAAACCCTGTGGTGTGAAGTAGGGGCCCCCCTGGGGTACCCCTGGAATATCACGAACCACCTGTCGCCCAGGCCCTTGAGACACAGTGAAGGCTCGAAAGGGGGGACTCGGGAATAACGCTATAATGCGGCCGACACAAACTCTACAAACAGCACCGCCACCATCGAAATCTCAGATTGTTTACCAACTTTACACCTTAGGCTATGAAAAAATGAAAACTCATAGGGGCATAGCAATTCCTGAATGAGAAAACGAGCTAGGCTAAAATAAGCTAAAAGCTAAACTATGCCCAGACTAACAGGAAAAAAATATGAAAAGAGAAAGAATGAAAAACATATACGAGGAACGCCAGGCACCCCCGTACCTACGCTATTTCCACACGCGTCTCCATTATACACACTTAGGAGCCCATTTACGTTTGCCCTAGATCACGTAACATCTGTCTAACAAAAAAGAAGGCCAGATAAGCCGAAAACGAACCTAAACAGGGTGAATTAAAGGAGCACAACAAAAGCGGACTCAATCAATGGAGGCGCGTGAAAAAATTATAACAAGAGGGTCGCTCATGCGCACGTTCGACAGGGATCTGCACATGACGGAACACGGGATGGGCCTTAAGCGGTAACTAAGGTAAACCCCTTTTTCTTCTCTGCTATGCTTTTTTCACCTTCGGTGGTAGTTTTGGTTAATGTACAACGTCTCCTAGAGCAAGATAAGGAGTAGACTCTAGACGTTTTCTTTTTAACCGCGGTTGGAATGACGACATAGCAGTCAAAATAGACAAGTCGTCATTGCAATTAGGTTAATAGCCTTGACGTTGGATTTGCCAAGACTACTAACAAATATAGAGATGGGACGCAGGGGAGTGTACTTGATTTGATTTTTAGCAATGAGGAGGATATAGTGGAACATGTCAATGTGGATAGCCTTATAGGTCGTAGTGACCATGCCTGTATAAGCTTTAGTTGCAATATTAAAACAGAGAGGGATAATAGAAGCAATAGAAAAATATACATGTATGATAGAGCAGATTATGAGCTGCTGAGACGGTGTTTGGACATTGACTGGGGGGAATACTTGAACGGTGAAGACGCTGAAGGAATGTGGAGTAAAATTAGAGTCAAACTGGAGAATGCTGTATCCAAAAGTGTACCAGTAAGGGAATACAGTATAAGGATAAAACAAAATTGAGGAAAAGAACGAACCCAGAATTGCCAATGAAAAGAAAGCTTTGGACATTGATTAGAAGAAAGAAACGATTGTGGGAAAGACTAAAATTGTTAAAAAAGAACAGGGGGTCTAGTATAGAAGCTAAAGAAGTGGATCTGGAACGCAGACAAATAAACAATAAAATAAGGTGGGAGACAAGGAGGGGGTGAAGGAGAGGGAGAGAGAGATTGCTAGAAATGTGAAGGATAATCCAAAAATATTCTGGAAGTACATTCAGGAAAAGTTAACAAGAAGAGTAGGGATCCCAGAGCTGGTAGGGGGGTTGGATGATGAGAGTAGAGCGGAGACTGATAAGGAGAAAGCAGAGGTGCTGGGGAAATACTTTGGGGGGGTACTAACAGTGGAGTCGGATGATGCAGTGCCTACTATTCCCATTAAACAGGCACCGGCACTAGAACTAATAGAGTTTTCCCATGCTAGAATAAGAAGGGCTATAGAAAAAATTAACAGAAGTAAGTCCCCGGGACCGCATGGGATACACCCAAGAATCATAAAGGAAGGAGGTGAGATGTTAGTAGAGCCATTGAAAATTTTATTTGAGGTATCGTTTAATACAGGACAAATCCCGATGGACTGGAGAGAGGCGAACATAACAGCTATATTTAAGAAGGGAAAGAGAAATGACCCAGGGAATTATAGACCAGTCAGTTTGACAAGTGTTGTGTGTAAACTAATGGAAATGGTAATTAGAGAAGGAATAATGGAGCATATGAAATCAAACCAACTTTTCAGTGGGAGACAGTTCGGATTCTTGCCGGGGAGGTCGACGGTACTACAGCTAATTAAGGTGGTAGATGATTGGAAGCAAATTCTAGAAGATGGTGATGTAATAGACGTGGTATATTGCGATTTTATGAAGGCCTTCGATAGGGTCCCACATAAAAGGTTAATAGAGAAAGTTAGAAGCTATAATATAGGGGAGAAATGTGTGAAATGGATAGAAGCCTTCCTGAAAGATCGGAGACAGAGGGTACTGGTGAATGGAATAGGCTCGGGGTGTAGGGAAATTACAAGTGGGGTACCTCAGGGATCTGTGTTGGGACCACTGCTGTTCGTTATATTTATCAACGACTTACCTGAAGTTATAACTAATGGAAGTGAGGTATACCTGTATGCGGAATACCTGAAGTTATAACTAATGGAAGTGAGGTATACCTGTATGCGGATGACACTAAGCTGTATAGAAGAGTGAGGAGTAAGGAAGATGTGGGTTTGCTTCAAGGAGATGTGGAGGGCATGAAGGGATGGTCTGAGCATTGGTTAATGCCTTTTCATCCAAAAATATGTAAGTACATGCAGATTGGGACAAGCAAGATAGACAAGGTAGGATACAGTATGTATGAAGCGATGGAGGAAGTGAATGCAGAAAAGGATATAGGAGTAGTGATAGACAATAAGTTAAATTTCTCAGAACATTTAGCGGAAAAGATAAACAAAGCCAACAGAATTGTAGGGCTGATAAGGAGGACATTTGTGTCACTTGACGAAGAAATCTTCAGGAATCTCTATACAGCGCTGGTTAGGCCGCACCTGGAATATGCGAACCAGGTGTGGACTCCATATATGGTAAAGGATATAGAAGCAGTGGAGAAAGTGCAGAGGAGAGCTAGCAAGCTAGTACCAACATTGAAGAACGCGGGCTATGAGCAGAGGTTGAGGACACTGGCATATAGGAGAAAGAGAGGGGATATGATAGAGACTTTTAAGATAGTGTCAGGAAAGTATGATGAGGATGTGTGTGAAGGTATCTTCTTGATGCGGGAGGGAACAAGAACGGGAGGACACTCTAAGAAAATTTACAAAGAAAGAAATAGGCTTGAGAAGGCAAAGAACTCATTTTGTGATAGAGTGGTAAATGAGTGGAACGCACTTCCCCAGTATGTAGTCGATTCCGAATCAATAAGGGAGTTTGAAAGTAATCTTGATAAAGCATGGGGAAGACAAGATTTGAAGTTTGATTATAAAACAAAAATACAGAATAGTAAAAATGTTGCGTCTGCTACCGCCGCCGCCAACACCGTGAACGACCGCAGCAGTGCAAGTACTGGTACTGAGCCGGATACACAGGCCTAGTTTGCCTTTTTCCAGAGGATCTACTGTAAGAAACTGTAAGAATCCATCAACCTTCGACCAGTCTGCGTACAGCTTCGCAGATGAGGAAGGGGACAAAGCTGGGGTAGACGAATACACAAAATATTGGGGGGTATACACACTAGGTATGGCTTTCAATGATACATCTATAGAGTTACCTGATGCATCTTTTGCCCTAAGTTTCCGGTGCTCATTAATTTGGATCTGCCAATGAGACGGAACTGGAAGCTCTCCTGAGATAGTCTGTTGCGCCAGTTCGGGATTTTGGGCAATAATAGGTGCCCATGACAAATCTGGGCCGTATAGCAACGGCATGGGCCCCTTTTTGACCGTGGTCTTTTCCAACGGCGGAAGGAATGCCATCTGTTATCACTTACGTTAGTGGTAGTCAAAGTTGAAGTTAAAGGAACATTTGATATTAAAGGATTACTATTGTTACATGTTACATTACATGGCAATTGGGGTTGAGAGGCAATGGTAGCAGTCACTAAAGGACGCGCAACAGACTGAATCGGAGGAGCTTCCGGCATCCTTGCCTCTTTCTGAAAAGCTTTCATAAGAGAATTCAATGTCTCATGCAAATATTCCTTAATAATAAACTCTGTCTTGGATTCACTTGAACCTATTGACCCGGCTTCCGAGTGACTAGACGATGTTAGAGGTTGGGTAGATGTTATAAGTTCATTTTCTTCCTGCTCTTCGGCACACTCTGTTACCTCTACCGGATCCTGCTGTTCCGCCGGTGGTAATTGATCCTCAAACTCTTCCCACGTTAAGTTTGGGATTGACGAGGGAATAGTTTCAAGGTTCTGTTTTCCCTGATTGTCTGAAACCTCACCGGCTTCTGAGCTGTGGTTAACACTAACACTTTCTCGACCACCTTGTTCCCTGTGGACCTCCACCTGCACTGGTTCTGGGTGTAGCCATGCACTATTGTTCTCCGTCACTATGTCATGGCTCTCACTGACGGACTCCCCAGCTTTCGCCGGGTAATGTTTATATGTGGTTGCCAAAACTTTGGCCGGAACCCGATCCTGAGTGCGGCTGTGAAGGGCCACATGTGTGTTTTTTGTATTTTTTGTTTTGTTTTCTATATTCCAACTACTCCCTCTCGGGCATAGGCTGAGAGCCTGTACATTCCACCGCTCAACACGGTGAAGCCCGTGAGGTCTTGTTCCAGTTTGGGGAGTGAGACATGTGAAGCATCCATTCATGGCTCGAAGCAGCTCCATCTCTGAAGCGGCTGGTTGCTTCGTTCAAGTGCTTCACTGTCTCACCCTCCAGACTCTCACTCTCAGAACGTCACCTATTGAGCAGTGAACTCACTAGGCATTGTCCCCCTGTAACATATTTTGAATATGGAAATATTCATACAGTGTTATTTATTAGTGGCCCCTCCATCATTGACGAACATGCCTATTACATAAGGCACCCTCTTCAAACACTCATCCGCCGTAGTTTGAATCTACCGCGCAGAGCATTTAAAATTTGAGGAGCCTTCATCATGAGTGCACGCGACCTCACTCATGGCTTCAGTCATAATGAATTGGGTTCTCACTACGAAAAAACCGTAAAAAATAAAACAAAGAAAATAAGAATAACTATTCAATAAGCTTTCCATCATATCGTGGATGTACTTGTGTGGATCTTTTGACCAGACGCTACTGCAGGCGTCATTCTTCCTTCTCTGCTCTGCGCTCAGCCTGCCCGGACGTGTCTCCCCACGCTCCGCGGGTTCCGCATTTGTTGCGTCCCTAGTGAGTTTTTTCTCATTTGTTTACTCCGGGATGTATCGAGTAAGGTTAGGATATGCGTAGCAGGAGTGTCCTGGGCTGGTTGCCCGCAGTGCAGTGTATTTTGGGTCGTGTGTTTGGGGCATCTATTTCGGATGTACCCTCGTGGTCCTGTTGTGGACAGGTGAACTTTTTCACAGTTAGCTAGCTTTGTGATGCAGGCGGCTTTCATTACACGTTATTGCTTCCTTTTATCTTTCTGATGAGGTAGCGTATTTTTGCTGACGTTCCCAGCGTATTTTTCTTCACTTAGTGAAGTTTTTTCTGGGTCCCGAGTCAGTTCTTCCCTTTGCCGGAAGTGTTTGCTACAGTGGTGTGTTGGCGGTGGTTCCTGTTGGGATATAATTCAGTGCTTTTTGTTTATATTCCAACATATTACTGTTATCCGTCTGCCTAGGCCTAGCCAGCCTCTCGTAGCTTTACCACATATACAAGTGTTATTGATTTATTTTCTAAATATGTACTACTATGTCATGTGTGTCCTGGTTTAGTTGTGTATTGGCTAATTCCACGGACTATTTATGTGTCCTGGGGTAGTTGTGTATTGGCTAATTCCACGGACTTTGTTGGGCCCGGCGTTAGTTGTGTTTTGGCTACGCCTCGGTCCGGTGTTGCGTTCAGATGGTATCTGGACGGGGTGGGTTTTTTCCGGCGGGTTTTTCTCGGTTTCACCTTGATAAACCCGGCTGGTTGCCGAGTTTTGGCCACGCGTGGTTTAAAACAGGCTTGTTTCCCCGGCGAGTGGTGTCTGTGGCTCCCCAGGACTGCGTCTCTGGGGTGCCTGTTTCAGGCTCCTTATGACTCCCGGCGGGTTGGCTGTACCCATCTAACAGTGTTCATACGGACACGTGTTGTTTGTAGTTTTTTCGGTTTTGCAAAGCCAATATAAAACTATGCTGTTGTTGTATTTCCTCCCCGGCGATCTTTTACAAAGAAGTGGGGATAGGAACAATTGGGGTTAACTTTTAAACTTTAAATCACCCGGCGGGTGCAACCTGGAAGGGTGGGATGACCGAATTTGCAAAATTCAGATTAGTTGACCAGACAATTGAGGGATGCATTGTGTATCGCCTCCTTCAACATACGGCGCTTTAGGGCACAATTGGGGTTAACGTTTTTTAAACTATTATTCACACCCGGCGGGTGCTCCTTGGAAGGATGGGAATAACGAATTTACAATTCAGTTAGTTAACCAGACAATTGAGGGATACGTTTTGTATCGCCGCCTTCAACATACGGCGATCTAAAAAGATACTTCGGCAGAAGTTAGATCTCGTATATTTGTCAGGCTTCCCAGTTTTTGATCTACGAGATAATTCGGGGGCCGGCGTCTTTTTTATTTTATTTTTTTTCCAAATTTGAATCTTGAAACAAACAACCGGAAAGACTTAATCAGTTATAAACGCCATGCTGGTCTTTATATATTATGTCAGAGGGTATTCATAAATCTTTTGGACAAATTAAGATATTCTGAAATCTTTTACTTAGGAAACCCCACCGCGTAGCGAGCTGTAGTCGTTGAGTATTACGTCTCGTTACCCGGCGGGTTATTTAACACTTGTGTGCGAACATGATGGGGTTAACCTTATGAGCATTAATTCCTGGAAATTTTCTTTTTTCCAGAGCTGGGTCCCGGCGGGTCTATGCAGAACCTTGAGTAAGTTTCCCACCAGTCTCTGTCATGGCTACCGTTGCCCCGGTTTTTGCTTTATGCATTAGGCCCTCCTGTTCAGGTATCCCTATTTTTGCGCACACCCTTTGTATAAAATGTGTTAAAATGTCTCGTTTGGTGGGGGTTACCTTTCCGGCGTTTTTCTCGTTGCTCCGAGAACACCGTTTTTGTTTACCGAGTTTTAGTCAGGATGGCTAAAATAGGTAAGTTACCCCGACGAGTTTGGTCGCTTGAGGGCTCATCAGAAACTGCGTTTTCTGTGGTCGAGCCTGGGATCAGGCTTCCTGTGTTATTCCCGGCGAGGGGGGCTCCACACAGTTATCTAGGTGATCATGCTGACACCTGTTGGACATGGTTTTCTCGGCTTTTCAAAGCCATTGAAACAATGCTGTCTGTTTGTTTGGTCTTTCCCTCCCGGCGACCTTTTTACAAAGAGGTCTGGGGCAGGTATAATTGGTTTGACATTGCATATAAAACCCGGCGGTTGTACCTTCGGGTGGTTATATTAACGGATTTGCGATTCGCGATAATTTGCCAAACAATTGATTGATACAATAGGGTATCACGGCCTTCAAGACGGCGATCTATGAGGGCTTCTGGGAGAAGCCGGATTAGAGATAAAGATAGGCTTAGACTTTTTATGGGATAAAAAGATGCCTGAATCTTACTAGTGTTTCTAGTGTAAAGCAATACTTGAAAGACTTCATCTTTAATAAAGATATGCTTCATCTTTATGAGGATTCAGAAGTTATGCTTAATTCTTTTGGACAGGTAAAAGATATGCTGAAATCTTTAATAAGCCATTGAAACAATGCTGTTTGTTTGTTTAGTCTTTCCCTCCCGGCGACCTTTTTACAAAAAGGTCTGGGGCAGGTACAATTGGTTTGACATTGCATATAAAACCCGGCGGTTGTACCTTCGGGTGGTTATATTAACTGATTTGCAATTCGCGATAATTTGCCAAACAATTGATTGATACAATAGGGTATCACGGCCTTCAAGACGGCGATCTATGAGGGCTTCTGGGAGAAGCCGGATTAGAGATTAAGATAGGCTTAGACTTTTTATGGGATAAAAAGATGCCGGAATCTTACTAGTGTTTCAAGTGTAAAGGGATACTTGAAAGACTTCATCTTTAATAAAGATATGCTTCATCTTTATGAGGATTCAGAAGATATGCTTAAATCTTCTGGACAGGTAAAGATATCCTGAAATCTTTAATATGAAACTAAAGGAAAACGAAAAGTAGTGGTGGAGTGCTACGGTTCGTTGACCGGCGGTTTTGTGGCACATATTTTGTACCATTTTTTGGGTGTAACCCTATGAGCATTAATCCCCGGAAATTTCTCTTTCCAGGGCAGAGTACCGGTGTTGCACCAGGTGACCAGGTAGTTCCCGGGGGCGGGGTAGTTTTCCCCCAGTCTCTGTCATGTCGGCACTTGAACCTCTCATTGCTGTATGTTCAACGCCGTTAAGCTCAGGTATCCCTATCTTAATTTTATTTGTTAATGAAATAATTTAATAACTGATTCATAATAAACATATATATTTTCTATGATTATATTATGATAATATTGTGTTTATTTATAGTAATTTATTTTAATACAATTAAATATAAATTAAATTAATTAGTATACTTTATTGAAATCAGGCATGTTTGTCAATGATGGAGGGGCCACTAATAAATTATAGGTTTGACTCCTGTAAGGAGATAAAGAAAACCTAATATTTAGTAGTGGCCCCATAATCATTGACGACTGGGGCCCTCCCGACCATCCCCTTCCCATTCGTTGATGTATTAAGGATTTTGGTTTGCTTGATATGTCAGTGAAGGAAGAATGACGCCTGCAGTAGCGTCTGGTCAAAAGATCCACACAAGTACATCCACGATATGATGGAAAGCTTATTGAATAGTTATTCTTATTTTCTTTTTGTTTTTATTTTTTTACGAAGTTTTTTCGTAGTGAGAACCCAATTCATTATGACTGAAGCCATGAGTGAGGTCGCGTGCGCTCATGATGAAGGCTCCTCAAATTTTAAATGCTCTGCACGGTAGATTCAAACTACGGCGGATTAGTGTTTGAAGAGGGTGCCTTATGTAATAGGCATGTTCGTCAATGATTACGGGGCCACTACTAAATACAGTAAACTTCCGTTAATCCGAAGGGCAGCGGACCGGCCCTCGTTCGGATTAGTGGATTTTTCGGATTATCGGACTTTACCCCTATGAACCTGTGTATAACGAAAACATTGAGACATTAGGCCACCCAAATGACACAATGGTGCACACACACATATCATATGTTCATGAAATCACTTCAAAAGTTAACCATTGTCATTGTAGCCTATTACCTACTTCAAAACATTCAGATTAATGGTCAAAGGAATCTGCTGATATAAACGTCTTCTTCTTCTTCTTCCGTCTACTAGCGAGTTTGTCTTGCTCTTGAAGATCAGATGTGGTTCGGGAAGTAATGCCTTAACAACGGCACTTCCCTGAGAGGTTCTTGTAATTTTCCTTTTGTGATTTTCCTTTTGTGACGTGCTGTGTTATATTATATTGTATTGAAAGCACCCTTGTCTTGTTGTCTTGAAAGCACCCTTGGGACGCTCCGATCACTGAACTATAAATAGTAGCGTATCGGAATGTCCAAAGGTGCGTTTTCAAGCTCAAGACTAATACGTCCAAAGGTGCATTTTCAAGCTCAAGACTGAATGCGCTTCCAGAAAATGCGGTGCAAGCCAGTAGCGCATCGGAGCGTCCCAAGGATGCGTTCAAGAGCAAAACAAACTCTCTAGCAGACGATGTGGAAGAAGAAGAAGGTGTTTACGTTTATATCAGTAGCTTCCTTTGACCATTAATCTGAATGTTTTGAAGTAGGTAATAGGCTACAATGACAATGGTAAACTTTTAAAGTGAATTCATGAACATATGATATGTGTGTGCTCCATTATGTGTCATTTGAGTGGCCTAATGCCTCAAAAAGGGGACTTTGGGACTTCTTGAAATTCGGACCATCGGGTGAATTCGGATTTGGCCTCAAATTGAAAAATTCGGACTATTGGGAGATTCGAATCATCGGTCGTCGGATTAACGGACTTTTACTGTATTAGGTTTTCTTTATCTCCTTACAGGAGTCAAACCTATAATTTAATCAGGGAACAATGAGGGTATTTTTTTGGCATTTCGGTGGGCTTTGTGGTAATGCACTGATACTAGGTACAGCACAAATTCAATCCCAATAATATCTTCCCATTGACATATCGGGATTTGAACCCGGGTCCATTGGATTACCAATCCAGTGGCATGACCACTCCACCACACCTATAGTAAAGTCTGGCCGACTAGGGTGAGTTACACTGTTTATTTCACTCACCTTATCCCTGTGAGTCTTCTCTGCCGCCTCTGTTACCACCTCCGAACTGCCAGATTGGACGTAAGGCCCGGCGGAGGTAGAAACGAAGGAGGGAGGTCGGGACTCCGGCGAATGCCGGCGACCCGAGCTCGAAGACTCTCTAATGGATTTGTGTCTATGGCTAGAACTTTTCCTGCCACCTCAAAAAGCACCCTAAGCACAACTTCTGGCGGTCGCACCAATCAGCACGCCCGACCTAACTAACCTAAACCTACTCTAGAACATCTCAGATTAGTAGGGGAGAGCGGTGATGGTTCGGACGGCGGTTGGATGGTTCGGACAGTCCATTTCCTGAGAAACGTATGGGACCTAAGGCCACAAGATCTTGCGTGAAAGTGCGAGAGTTTGTTTACGTTAGTCACACGGAATTTCGGGCTTACAAACGCCACTCTTTTCAATGCATATCAGATTTTGTGTGTTTTTGCACCTCCTACTGTATGTCATAATTTCAGCTTATATCGTAAGCTCTACCTCCATGAGCGTGTCAACCAGCGAGTTATGCATTATTATGGCGAATTTGTGTTGGATGCAGAAGATATTGCCGTAAAAAACGAATGCTAAACTCTCTTGTGTGAAAGTTGAGCGTACCCAACAATTAACTATTTAGATTCGGGATGGTTCGGCCAGTTGAGAGTGGTGATGGTTCGATAGTGGTCGAACCATCCCGCTTTACCTATAATATAGGGGGACAATAGATGTAAATGTATCTATTTATTTTATTTATTGATAAATTACATGCTGTAGTATTTGGTTGAAGGAATAAGGATACATGAGGTAGCAGTAGCGGTGGTTTAATGTTATTCCTTCGACTGCTACAATTTAACTGACTAGTAATAATATTGTTCTCTATAAAACAATTATGATTAAGGTATGAAACTTAAGAGATCAAAGCATATGAACTATTGAAACAGACAAATCTTTGTACTAAAGTCTCGAATCATGATAGGGTAAGACGGGGTAATTTCGCCGAAAATCGCGTATTTTGACGAATAGAAACTGCCACAAATGGAATTTTTAAATTTTTCATTTTTTATCTATACATTCAGCCTTTCTAGAAAACTAAAGAAGGATTTGAGTATAGAACAAAGGAAAAAAATTAAGGAATTACAAGAAAAGGCTGATGAAAATAATGGAAAGTTGGATGAGGAGGATAAGAGAAATTTTTACTGGAGAGTGAGGGACGGAAAAGTGAGGAAGTGGTTTATAAGAGTAGAAGGGAGGGGAGAGAATGTGATGGGAGTTGTGACGGAGGAGGAGAACGGGGTGGAGGTGTCACAGGGAGAGACAAAGAGGCAGACCCAGTAGTGCTAACGGGGGAGTAGGGTACGGACTGGAGGAGCGGGATGGTGTAATTGCTGAAGGAATGGTAGATGGATTAAGGATTATGTTTAGTAATGTGGAGGTGTTTACCCAGGACAAGAAAAGAGAACTGATATGTAGGTTGCAGGATGAAGAGGAAAAACCTGATGTCATAGCCCTACAGGAAGTAAGACCAAAAAATGCTAGAATTGAAAGGGAACTGGTGGAATATAGTTTGGAGGGTTTTGAGTTATATGAGAGAAATGCTATTAGAGCAGAGGTTGGAAGAGGACTGTTTATTTATGTAAGAAAAGAGCTCAAGGTTAACCCTCTCACCACGGAAGGGCTCTTGAACGCCCATAAAAAAGCATATACAGTAAGAGGTACCCGGAAGGCCTCTTGAACGCCCAGTGGTTGAAAGCCTGTGAGCTTCGTGTGCGAGGCGTCGGTCCGACGCATGTAAACAACAGCTGGCTGGACCGACGCCCCGCATCTCCGGCCACAAGAAGGAGAGCGTCGCTTGTTCGTGTGTGCCTGTATGTTGTTGTTAAGTATCGAAAAGTGGTGTAAAGTGGCTGTTTTGGCCATAAAGTTATCTCCAATGAAATCATCATCACAGCTCAACCAGTTGACTTAGAGAGCTCTACTTAATGCCATTCTACAGGTAAATAACACAGCTACGCTTGGGAATGCGCGGGAATGCGGGAAGCAGTCTGATTAACGAATATACGGTAGCCTAGCCTAGACGTTTTTCGGCCAAAACACCCGGGTTTCGAGGAATATATTATAGGTTTGACTCCTGTAAGGAGATAAAGAAAACCTAATATTTAGTAGTGGCCCCGTAATCATTGACGAACATGCCTATTACATAAGGCACCCTCTTCAAACACTCATCCGCCGTAGTTTGAATCTACCGCGCAGAGCATTTAAAAAACTGAGGAGCCTTCATCATGAGCGCACGCGACCTCACTCATGGCTTCAGTCATAATGAATTGGGTTCTCACTACGAAAAAACCGTAAAAAATAAAAACAAAAACAAAATAAGAATAACTATTCAATAAGCTTTCCATCATATCGTGGATGTACTTGTGTGGATCTTTTGACCAGACGCTACTGCAGGCGTCATTCTTCCTTCTCTGCTCTGCGCTCAGCCTGCCCGGACGTGTGTCCCCACGCTACGCGGGTTCCGCATTTGTTGCGTCCCTAGTGAGTTTTTTCTCATTGGTTTACTCCGGGATGTATCGAGTAAGGTTAGGATATGCGTAGCAGGAGTGTCCTGGGCTGGTTGCCCGCAGTGCAGTGTATTTTGGGTCATGTGTTTGGGGCATCTATTTCGGATGTACCCTCGTGGTCCTGTTGTGGACAGGTGAACTTTTTCACAGTTAGCTAGCTTTGTGATGCAGGCGGCTTTCATTACACGTTATTGCTTCCTTTTATCTTTCTGATGAGGTAGCGTATTTTTGCTGTCGTTCCCAGCGTATTTTTCTTCACTTAGTGAAGTTTTTTCTGGGTCCCGAGTCAGTTCTTCCCTTTGCCGGAAGTGTTTGCTACAGTGGTGTGTTGGCGGTGGTTCCTGTTGTGATATAATTCAGTGCTTTTTGTTTATATTCCGACATGTTACTGTTATCCGTCTGCCTAGGCCTAGCCAGCCTCTCGTAGCTTTACCACATATACAAGTGTTATTGATTTATTTTCTAAATATGTACTACTGTGTCATGTGTGTCCTGGTTTAGTTGTGTATTGGCTAATTCCACGGTCTATTTATGTGTCCTGGGTTAGTTGTGTATTGGCTAATTCCACGGACTATGTTGGGCCCGGCGTTAGTTGTGTTTTAGCTACGCCTCGGTCCGGTGTTGCGTTCAGATGGTATCTGGACGGGGTGGGTTATTTCCGGCGGGGTATATATAATACATAGCCGGGGCTGGAGGGTTAATGAGGTGGATATGAGACAGCAGTATTGTGAGTATTTGTGTATTGAAGTAAAATGTGTAAGAGGATCAATTCTAATTGCCTCTATATATAGAAGCCCAAATAATAGCAGGGGAGAGGATGATAACCTACTGAAAGCAATGGAGGAGATAGATAATAGAGAGAACAAATATAAAATTTTGATTGGAGATTTCAATTTGCCAAGGATCAACTGGGCAAATTGTACTACTCCAGCGGGACAGGGTAGCCTGGAAAATAAGTTTATAGAGAAAGTGAGAGATTGTTTTTTAACGCAACATATTGTAGAGATGACAAGATATAGAGATGGGACGCAGGGGAGTGTACTTGATTTGATTTTTAGCAATGAAGAGGATATAGTGGAACATGTTAATGTGGATAGCCCTATAGGTCGTAGTGACCATGCCTGTATAAGCTTTAGTTGTAACATTAAATCAGAGAGGGATAATAGAAGCAATAGAAAAATATACATGTATGATAGAGCAGATTATGAGCTGCTGAGACGGTGTTTGGACATTGACTGGGGGGAATACTTGAACGGTGAAGACGCTGAAGGAATGTGGAGGAAAATTAGAGTCAAACTGGAGAATGCTGTATCCAAAAGTGTACCAGTAAGGGAATATAAGGATAAAACAAAATTGAGGAAAAGAACTAACCCAGAATTGCCAATGAAAAGAAAGCTTTGGATATTGATTAGAAGAAAGAAACGATTGTGGGAAAGATTAAAATTGTTAAAAAAGAACAGGGGGTCTAGTATAGAGGCTAAGGAAGTGGATCTGGAACGCAGACAAATAAACAATAAAATAAGGTGGGAAACAAGGAGGGGGGTGAAGGAGAGGGAGAGAGAGATAGCTAGAAATGTGAAGGATAATCCAAAAATATTCTGGAAGTACATTCAGGAAAAGTTAACAAGAAGAGTAGGGATCCCAGAGCTGGTAGGGGGGTTGAATGATGGGAGTAGAGCGGAGACTGATAAGGAGAAAGCAGAGGTGCTGGGGAAATACTTTGGGGGGGTACTAACAGTGGAGTCGAAGGATGCAGTGCCTACTATTCCCATCAAACAGGAACCGGCACTAGAACTAATAGAGTTTTCCCATGCTAGAATAAGAAGGGCTATAGAAAAAATGAACAGAAGTAAGTCACCGGGACCGGATGGGATACACCCAAGAATCATAAAGGAAGGAGGGGAGATGTTAGTAGAGCCATTGAAAATGTTATTTGAGGTATCGTTTAATACAGGACAAATCCCGATGGACTGGAGAGAAGGGAAAGAGAAATGACCCAGGGAATTATAGACCAGTCAGTTTGACAAGTGTTGTGTGTAAACTAATGGAAACGGTAATTAGAGAAGGAATAATGGATCATATGAAGTCAAACCAACTTTTCAGTGGGAGACAGTTCGGATTCTTGCCGGGGAGGTCGACGGTACTACAGCTAATTAAGGTGGTAGATGATTGGATGCAAATTCTAGAAGATGGTGATGTAATAGACGTGGTATATTGCGATTTTATGAAGGCCTTTGATAAGGTCCCACATAAAAGGTTAATAGAGAAAGTTAGAAGCTATAATATAGGGGAGAAATGTGTGAAATGGATAGAAGCCTTCCTGAAAGATCGGAGACAGAGGGTACTGGTGAATGGAATAGGCTCGGGGTGGAGGGAAATTACAAGTGGGGTACCTCAGGGATCTGTGTTGGGACCACTGCTGTTCGTTATATTTATCAACGACTTGCCTGAAGTTATAACTAATGGAAGTGAGGTATACCTGTATGCGGATGACACTAAGCTGTATAGAAGAGTGAGGAGTAAGGAAGATATAGGTTTGCTTCAAGGAGATGTGGAGGGCAGGAAGGGATGGTCTGAGCATTGGTTAATGCCTTTTCATCCAAAAAAATGCAAGTACATGCGGATTGGGACCAGCAAGATAGACAAGGTAGCATACAGTATGTATGAAGCGATGGAGGAAGTGAATGCAGAAAAGGATATAGGAGTAGTGATAGACAATAAGTTAAATTTCTCAGAACATTTAGCGGAAAAGATAAACAAAGCCAATAGAATTGTAGGGCTGATAAGGAGGACATTTGTGTCACTTGACGAAGAAATCTTTAGGAATCTCTATACAGCGCTGGTTAGGCCGCACCTGGAATATGCGAACCAGGTGTGGGCTCCATATATGGTAAAGGATATAGAAGCAGTGGAGAAAGTGCAGAGGAGAGCTAGCAAGCTAGTACCAACGTTGAAGAGCGCGGGCTATGAGCAGAGGTTGAGGACACTGGGGCTTCCGACACTGGCATATAGGAGAAAGAGAGGGGATATGATAGAGACTTTTAAGATAGTGTCAGGAAAGTACGATGAGGATGTGTGTGAAGGTATCTTCTTGATGCGGGACGGAACAAGAACGAGAGGACACTCTAAGAAAATTTACAAAGAAAGAAATAGGCTTGAGAAGGCAAAGAACTCATTTTGTGATAGAGTGGTAAATGAGTGGAACGCACTGCCCCAGTATGTAGTCGATTCCGAATCAATAAGGGAGTTTGAAAGTAATCTTGATAAAGCATGGGGAAGACAAGATTTGAAGTTTGATTATAAAACAAAAATACAGAATAGTAAAAATGTTGCGTCTGCTACCGCCGCCGCCAACACCGTGAACGACCGCAGCAGTGCAAGTACTGGTACTGAGCTGGATACACAGGCATAGTTTGCCTTTTTCCAGAGGATCTACTGTAAGAAACTGTAAGAAACTGTAAGAAAGCATATGAACTATTAAAACAGACAAATCTTTGTACAGTACTAAAGTCTCGAATCATGATAGGGTAAGACGGGGTAATTTCGCCGAAAATCGCGTATTTTGACGAATAGAAACTGCCACAAATGGAATTTTTTAATTTTTAATTTTTTATCTATACTGTACATTCAGCCTTTCTGCTATAGATGCCCAAAAAACGAAAACAAAATATAATGTTTTGGTCATGCTGCTGAATTTTTGTAAAAAGTCACTCGCGGCGAAATTACGGGTTTGACAACCCGTAGGGAAGGAAGGAAAACCTTCTATTTAGGAGTAGTTCCGTAGTCAATGACGAAGAGTCTATACTATATATAGGCTGAGATTCCGGGACCCGTTCGGGATTCCCCGGAGTTCTTATCACAACCGTTGCGTATATAGCATAAAAACAATCCTTGTTTAACCCTCTCACCACGGAAGGGCTCTTGAACGCCCATAAAAAAGCATATAACAGGTTCCCGGAAGGCCTCTTGAACGCCCAGTGGTTGAAAGCCTGTGAGCTTCGTGTGCGAGGCGTCGGTCCGACGCATGTAAACAACAGCCGGCTGGACCGACGCCCCGCATCTCCGGCCACAAGAAGGAGAGCGTCGCTTGTTCGTGTGTGCCTGTATGTTGTTGTTAGGTATCGAAAAGTGGTGTAAAGTGGCTGATTTGGCCATAAAGTTATCTCCAATGAAATCATCATCACAGCTCAACCAGTTGACTTAGAGAGCTCTACTTAATGCCATTCTACAGGTAAATAACACAGCTACGCTTGGAGATCCGCGGGAATGCGGGAAGCAGTCTGATTAACGAATATACGGTAGCCTAGCCTATTCGTTTTTCGGCCAAAACACCCGGGTTTCGAGGAATATATATATAATACATAGCCGGGGCTGGAGGGTTAATACCCATTAAATCTTACCAAGGGTTCGTCATTGAAAATGAATACCACTAGAAATAAAATTTTAAAGAAGAATCTATCATTTCAAACCTCCCGGTGCCTCAGCCCTCCAGCTGTGCTGTCGTCATGCTTCCCTTGCACGTGATGCCAGATTTTCTAGCGTGTTTATCTGCCTCTAATGTTATTAATTTCTCCCGGTGTCAGCCTATCTGTTAATTGGTTCTCTCTGGATACGTTGAGCATCTGATGTCCCACCTCCGGTCGTGATATTCTAGGCTCTTCGTCATTGACGAAAGAACCAATACTAAAATACGGGTTTGACAACCCGTAGGGAAGGAAGGAAAACCTTCTATTTAGGAGTGGTTCCGTAGTCAATGACGCAAAGGTTCCCTCCCACCTTCCCCTTCCCATGCACATGCCCAACTAACCAAGTTGGGCATGTGCATGGGAAGGGGAATGTGGGAGGGAACCTTTGCGTCATTGACTACGGAACCACTCCTAAATAGAAGGTTTTCCTTCCTTCCCTACGGGTTGTCAAACCCGTATTTTAGTATTGGTTCTTTCGTCAATGACGAAGAGCCTAGAATATCACGACCGGAGGTGGGACATCAGATGCTCAACGTATCCAGAGAGAACCAATTAACAGATAGGCTGACACTGGGAGAAATTCAAATTACTGTATTAGAGAAAGAAGAGGCGGGTATACTGGGAAGCCTCATAAAGAAGGAAAGATGGACGAATAGTCATAACTTAAAATGTGTTGAGGAGAACAAGATGTAAAAATGTGTATGAACGGATGCTTTAATGTCAAAACATCTCATACTATAATGCTCCTGAAGCTGTGCAACAAGTTAGCAAGCGTATTTCTTGCTTGCATTGGTATAAAAACTAAAAAATTAACTATTTGTTCATACTTTTTCAGTACATACAACCCGTACTTATTCCTTATAGAAGAAAACGCTTTGTCTTCGTATACTTATTTATGTTCTACATCCCCCCCCCCCTTTTTTTTGGGGGGGGGGGAGAACCAGACTCATTCAGTACATACAACTCGTACTATTTACTATAGAAGAAAAATCCTTTGTCTTCTTACTTAGTCATGGTAGTAAAACTCTTTCAGTGTGACGCCTATTGCCTGATAGTGGTTACCGACTATTAGGCCTTCGATTTAGGGTGAAAGATAGGATCGTATTTTGCTCTTAGCCATTTGGCCCGGAAAACGTCCATAATGCAAAATTTAGAGAAATCTGAAGGAAGCTTGGTCCAAGAGGAATTGAGAGATTGGAAATTCCACTGGAGGCGGGCACTATAGGCTCAGGCGGTTGTATCCCTCTTGTGTGGGCCAAATTGGCGCAAAGTGACACACTAGACCCTTGTCTGATTGTGCATCTGAGGGTCGTGCCTGGGGGAGGGAACAGGTAGATGGACGACCCTGTGTTCTAGCTGACACATACTTTGGCCTATGCATACTTTTGTTTTATATATTTAAAATCACCCATAACATATATATGTAATACAAATTTAGCAGATATTTTCCTTCCAATTTTGTCAATTAATAATTGATAATTGTTTATAATCAGCTTACAATTATGTTTGTAGTCATTATCGGCTGCATATGGACCTTCCCTTTATTACTATACTATACTGTACAAGAACGTAGTGTAGTCGTATACTGTATAAGAAAATTGTGTAGAATCACACAAACCTTGAGATAAACTGTACATCTTATAGGTGTTTGGTATAGTGATGTCTACAGTCGTAGCTCTGGCGCTAGTTCCGAAGCGTTCACCAGAGGTCTCAAGGAATTGTCGGTAGGGAGAATTGACCGCAAAAGCGGCCAGTCCCTGTGCCGGGGTTATTGACCACCGGGTTATAGATTGAGGGGTCTTTGCTAATGTGTGGAATGCCAAAAGGTCTACTTGTGGATGGGAAGGAAGAGTCGGCTTGGCGAAAGCTTCCTGTTTGAGTGCCCATACCACTGGAGTAGCCTACTCTTGCCCCGGGATAAGGTGTCACCCCAAAGGTTGGCCCTTCCCGGGAGGTACTAGGCTGAAATGTAGGGGTGAATCCGCTTGCTGAAAGCTTCTTGTGTGAGTGCCCGTTCCACTGACTTGCACTTGCACCGGGATAAGGTGTCCGTAAGAAATCTTTGATCTCTTGTGACGAACGGAATGTGCCAAAAGGCATCCTTGAGGTTCAACGTTATCAGTCACACATCCTGATGAAGGAGTAGCCGTATCCGAGGCACTGTGAGCATGCAAAATCTGTAATTTTGAGTGAGGAGAGGTCTCTGCCTGGTCTCATCTTTAAGCTGTCTCATTTGGGAACAAGAAACGTGCGGGATAGGAAAACTGTGGTTCCTTTTAGAACTGGCACTAATACCATCGGCTTTAATCATTCTTTGATTACTTCTATGACGTTTGATGAAAGTATCATTGTATTGTTGTGCAGGTCACATATGACAAGCAGCAAATCTATGTTCCTCATTTGGAACTTTATTGGGGCAATTGCAGTGATGGCTAGAGCAAATTTTGCCGCCTCTACTGCCCATTCCACCCACGGACCTTGTCCCACTCCTTCTAAGGTAACATGCGAGACTGAGGGTCTGTAGCAACAGTTTCTATCTTTGTAGAACACACTGAGGAGGGACTTTATAGCATTAAGAGCAGCAAGCTTAGAAAAATCTGACCGAGACTCCCGGGATGTTGTGGCAGAAAACATTGGGGCAGGGTTGTCCACAAAACTGAATATCAGACCTGGAAGGGAAAGGAGGCACAACTATTTCCATTCCCCGCCTTTCAGCATCTTTTGTTCGCAGATGTTTTAACTCATTTACCTCGAGGACCCCGGCTTGAGGGACCTGGTAAAGTTCAGGGATACCTGTCTCCGCGTCTTCCGGAATAGGAGGATCACTGATTTTTTGACAGGGCCAAAATCAAGGGACGTTCGAGCCAAAATGCCTGGACACACGGAGTTTGAAGCAATTTAAGTCATAGGAAGAGGGAAAGACTGATTCTGGGAGAGAGTTCCAGAGCTCAGCTGTTGAGTAGAAGAAAGTTTGAGAGTAACGTTTCACTCTTGGGTTGGAGAGTTGCACAGAGTAGGGGTGGGATTGAGTTGCAAGACGGGTACCACGTGCCCTACGTAAAGGAGGTGGTATGCACTGGGATAGCTTTCCTTTCAACTTTGTCTAGGAGAGCAGTGTGAGAGGAACCTCCCCACACATGTGAACAATACTCAATACAAGGGCGCACTATGCCCCTGTACAGAGCAAGAAGCTGTGCAGGGGAAAAGAACCCCCTAAGGCGGTTGAGCACACCCAGCTTCTGGGATGCTGCCTTAGCAAGACTGGTAATATGGTCCTTCCAAATGAGAGCAGAAGAAAAAGAGACACCAAGAATATTGAGAGAAGATGAAGGGTTGATTTTTGTATTGTTGAAGAATAAGGGATAGTCCGCTGGGAGATCCTGACGGGTAGATAGATGGAGAAATTGGGGAAGCATTAAAGTTAACAAGGTTTTCTCTGCCCCAATTGGAAATAGTATTTAGATCAGAATTTAAGAGTTCTATGGCTTCATTACGTTTGTCGTTGAGGGATTGCTGGCTGGGGCGTTCTGAAAAACTAATGGAGTAGTGCAAGGTTGAGTCGTCTGCGTATGAATGGATGGGAATTAAGGTACAGTTAAGGAGATCATTTATAAAAATTAGAAAGAGAATAGGAGATAGGACAGAGCCCTGAGGAACACCGGAGTTTATAGAGTGAGGAAGTGAACAATGGCCGTCCACAACCGCGGCTATGGAACGGCACAGAAGGAAATTAGAGACAAAGCCACAGATGCACGGATAGAAATCCAACGAGGGTAGTTTAGAAATTAAAGATTTATGCATGAAAGAAGATCTCCAGTAGAGCGACCCTTAAGGAAGCCATACTGGCGATCTGAGAGCAGATTATGAGAAGAGAAATGCTTAAGAAATTTGGAAGCAAGAATAGTTTCAAAAACTTTAGAAAGACAAGAGATAAGAGCAATTGGACGATAGTTGGAGGGTTGAGAGCGGTCACCCTTCTTTGGGACAGGTTGAATGTGAGCAAACTTCCAGCATGAAGGGAAGACGTTAGAGGATAGACAGAGACGAAAGAGTTTTGCCTAGGCAGGGAGTCAGCACGGAAGCACAGTTTTTGAGAACAACAGGAGGAACACCGTCCGGACCGTACGCCTTATTAGTGTTAAGCCCAGAGAGGGTAGAAAGTACATCTTTAGAAGAGATTAGGATATTAGCCATAAGTAAGAGAGAGGAGGGCGGAGAAGGAGGAATAGCACCGGAATCATCCAAGGTGGAGTTTCTAGCAAAAGTTTGAGCGAAGAGTTTAGCTTTGTCAGAGGAAGAAGTGATGGTTGTGCCATCAGAGTGGGAAAGGGGAGGGAAAGACGAGGAAGAGAAATTGTTGGAGAGGTTTTGGCTAGATGCCAGAAAGCTTGGGAAGAGCTAGAGTTGGATAGTTCAGTGCATTTATTATTGATGAAAGAGTGTTTGGCAAGTCGAAGAACAGATTTGGCTTGATTCCGGGCAGAAACATATGAAGAATGAGAGTCTTGAGTTTTAAGGCGTCGGTACCGTTTGAATGCTTCCTCCTTATTGCGGACAGCAGTAGAACAGGCGTGAGTAAACCAAGATTTTTTAGCATTAGTCTGAGAGAAAGAGAATGGAATGTATGCTTCCATGCCCGATAGGATTACCTCGGTAATGCGTTCAGCACTCTCCGAGGGTCCTCGGCCATGGAAGCAGAAATAATTCCATGGGAAATCAAAGAAGTACTGCCGAAGAGCCTCCCAGTCGGCAGCGCCAAGTGCCACAAGCGCCGCCGGCTAGGAGGATCGGGTGGCTGTACTGGAGAGATAGGACAGGTGACAGAGATAAGTTTATGGTCGGAGGAGCCCAAAGGAGAGAAAAGATCGACAGTATAAGAAGAAGGGTTAGAAGTTAGAAACAGGTCAAGAATGTTGGGCCGATCTCCGATGCGATCCGGGATACGGGTGGGTTGCTGAACTAACTGCTCTAGGTCATTTAGGATAGAAAAGACGTAGGCTTGTTCACCAGGTGGATCAGTAGTGTGAGAGGAGAGCCAATGGCGGTGGTGAACGTTGAAATCTCCTAAGATGGAGATTTCTGAGAAAGGAGAAATGGATAGAATGTGTTCCACTGTAGAGTTTAGATAGTCAAAGAATTTGGGAAAGTTGGTAGAGTTAGGGGAAAGATAGACAGCACAGAAATATTTAGTAAGAGAATGACAGGAAAGTTTGAGCCATAAAGTTGAGAATTCAGAGGAGTCGAAATCGGGAACACGAGAGCAAGTGAGTTTGTTGTGCACATATGCACAACATCCGCCTTTGGCTTTGAAACTAGGATAGAGAAAGTAGGAGGATACAGAGAAGGGGTTGCTGGATGTTGCTACAGACACCTGAGTTTCGGTGAGGAAGAGAAGATCAGGTTTGTAGGAGGAGAGATGGTGCTCAACAGAGTGAAAGTTAGAGGAAAGTCCGCGAATGTTGCAGAAATTAATAGAAAGAGTAACAGGCCGAGGTCCAGGTAATTGTGTGGGGTCGTCAGGGGATGGTCGGTCGGGTGTCAAATTGGTTGTCAAACTCGGGCAGGATCATAAAGCAAAGACATTGGCTTGTTGGGAAACCCCGGGTCCTCCTCAAGGGCACCCGGAGTGAAGGGGTTAGGAATAGCCCCACCTGTCAAGGGTGGGAATCGCTACTGATTCACCGGTTAGGGAACACTAGGACCAATTGACCCTGAGGGACGAGGCGGTGTGGTGGTCTTTATTCATATAAGGACAGGTTGTAAAGGAACAGTAGGTAGCGTAGAAGGCATTAGCTGAGAGGACAGCCTAACCTGGGGAGTCAGAGACTCTTTGTCTCTGACTAAACTTGGACTTAATTGCTGCTAGAACCTTTGTTTGGAACAGGGTCTCCAACTTCGTTGGGACGTGGCAAAAGAATGTTTAGGAAACTCACGTAGGCATTATGGATAATGTCTGGGACTTAGGATATGTAACCTTTTACATCACTCCAAATATTGAGCAAAACCTAAGGCACCCCAGCCGCAGTTATGTGGCCAATCAGATCGTGATGTTTCACGAAGGGTGCACAGTTTGTACACTTCTTAGTAGCCCACTAGCTAGCATACAATCAACACAAGACAGATGGCGTACATACTTCGTACGTCCAAGAAGGGGGAATTTGTTGCATCTTGTGAACCCGAACCACTGCACAATGGTCGTGGCGATTACAAGAGAGAGATTTATTAGTGGCCCCTCCATCATTGACGAACATGCCTATTACATAAGGCATCCTCTTCAAACACTAATCCGCCGTAGTTTTGAATCTACCGCGAAGAGCATTTAAAAAACTGAGGAGCCTTCATCATGAGCGCACGCGACCTCACTCATGGCTTCAGTCATTATGAATTGGGTTCTCACTACGAAAAAACTTCGTAAAAAATAAAAACAAAAAGAAAATAAGAATAACTATCTAATAAGCTTTCCATCATATCGTGGATGTACTTGTGTGGATCTTTGACCAGACGCTGATTCAGGCGTCATTCTTCCTTCTCTGCTCTGCGCTCAGCCTGCCCGGACGTGTCTCCCCACGCTCCGCTGGTTCCGCATTTGCTGCGTCCCTAGTGAGTTTTTTCTCATTTGTTTACTCCGGGATGTATCGAGTAAGGTTAGGATATGCGTAGCAGGAGTGTCCTGGGCTGGTTGCCCGCAGTGCAGTGTATTTTGGGTCGTGTGTTTGGGGCATCTATTTCGGATGTACCCTCGTGGTCCTGTTGTGGACTTGTGATCTTTTCACAGTTGAGTTAGCTTGTGATGCAGGCGGCTTTCATTACGCGTTAATTATGCTGCCTTTTATCTTTCTGATGAGGTAAGCGTTGCTTACTGACGTTCCCAGCGTATTTTTCTTCACTTAGTGAATTTTTTTCTGGGTCCCGAGTCAGTCTTCCCTTTGCCGGAAGTATTTGCTACAGTGGTGTGTTGGCGGTGGTTCCTGTTGTTATATTTCCAGTGTTTTTGTATATATTTCAACATTTCTTATGCCGTCTACTTAGGCCTAGCCAGCCGCTCGTAGCTTTGCCACATGTACAAGTGTTATTGTTTATTTTATAAATATGCCCTACTGTGTCATGTGTATCCGGGTTTAGTTGTGTATTGGCTAATTCCACGGACTATGTTTGTTTCCTGGTTTAGTTGTGTATTGGCTAATTCCACGGATTATTGTGTGGACTTAGGTTAGTCGTGCTTGGCTTTCCTTCGAGTCCGTTGTACGTTCAGATGGTTTCTGAACGGGGTGGGTTACCTTCCGGCGGGTTTTTTCTCGGTTTCACCATGAAAAAAACCCGGCCGAGAGCCGTGTTGGGCCACACGTGGTTTCAACACAGGCTTGTGTCCCCGGCGATGAGGTGTCTGTGGCTCTCCAGGACTGCGTCTCTGTGTTGGTGCCTGTTTTCAGGCTCCCTTTGATTCCCGGCGGAGTGGCTGTACCCATCTAACATTGTTCATGCGAACATATGTTATGAAGTTTTTCTACCCGGTTTTACAAACCACAGAAAACCTAGCTGTTGTTAAGGGCTTTCCTCCCCGGCGATCTTTTACAAAGAAGTGGGGACAGGAACTTATGGGGTTAACGTTTTGACATCTCACCCGGCGGGTGTACCTTGGTAGGGTGGGATGAACTACTAAGTCATTCAGTTAGTTAACCGATCCATTTTAGTGATACTATATGTATCGCCGCCTTTACACTTACGGCGATTGAAGGTTCAATTAGGGTTAACATCGTTTTTTACACCCGGCTGCTCCTGGGTGGAGGAAATAAGGAATTTACAATTCAATTTCGATTAACCACTTAATTTAGTGATACGTTTATGTATCGCCGCCTTCAAACTTACGGCGATCTTTTTGTGACAATTCGTTAGAAATCAGATCTCGTATCAGCCTGCCCTGTGTTGTTCTACTAAAATAATTCAAGGGCCGGCGTCTTTGTGGGGGGTTGTTTTTTCCGAAATTGAATCTTGAAACAGTCCCCACCAGAAAGACTATAAACGCCATGCTGGTCCGTTATATTATGTCAGAGGGTATTCTTCACTTTCTTAAAAAGATATGTTTAGATATTCTGAACCCCGCCGCGTAGCGAGCTGTGATCGTTGTGTCATTACATCTCGTTACCCGGTGGGTTATTAACACTTGTGTGCGAACATGTTGGGTTAACCTTATGAGCATTAATTCCTGGAAATTTTTTTTTTTTCCAGAGCTGGGCTCCGGCGGACCAATACAGACCCGGCAGTAGTTTTCTCCACCAGTCTCTGTCATGGCTACCTTGGCCCCAGTCTTTGCTTTATGCACTACCCCTACCTGTGCCGGTATCCCTATTTTTGCGCACACTCTTTGCATCAAGTGTGTTAAATGTCTAGACCGTTCAAGGGGTCTGTGGGTGATGCGCAACTGTTCCTTTTGCTCCCAATTAAGTGTCAAGGTCCTCCGCGACAATGATAAGACCGCAGCGGTCGCATTAAGAGAGGTTAGGCAACAGATGTCAGCATATACTACGATTGTAGCTCATAAGTCACTTCAATGTGACAACGTCCCTCTTTGGGATAGACTGCTTTTCGAACACCCTCCCCCTAAACGTTCCTCTCGAGTAACTAGTCATAAGCCGGCGGAGACTGGTCAGGGTTCTGTGTCTTCTGCTGCTACTCCGAAACGTCCAAGAGAGCCTACACCCCCGGCGACCGCCTCCTCGTCTCGGGAGAGATCTCGGTCTAGGTCACCTCTCAGACACCAGCCATCTAGTCTTGCCTCTTCACCATCGAGTAAGAAGAGTAGGACGGAAAGTTCCACCAGTGGTCACGGCGATGAATCCTCCAAATCAAAGAGTAGTTCACGGTCACACCGTAGCCATAAATCTTCCAAAAAGGATTCCCATAAAAGAAAGACCTCCCTACATTCGCCAGCTTCTAGTGCTTCTCATCGTACCTCTACCCCAGACAGAGTTGGTGTTAGGTCTCAAGGGTCCAGTACGGTGCCTGTACCTAAAGATGATTTACCCATTAACATTTTAACCCTGGAATTGGAGAGTTCAGGGGGATCAGTGATTGAGAGTGTTTCAGACTCCCAAGAGAGTGTAGGCCAGGGCCTCGGTGTTTGGCGATTTTCTCGGCCGGGGTCTGACCACCCACTTCCGACTCAAACTAGTCACACAGTAGCTGACGTCCACAGGGACGCGGCGATCCCATCCTCTATTCCTGACTTATCTTGGCAGCAAGGTACCCCAGCTTCGGCGGGATCTTCTCAGGAGGAACAGGAGGAGAAAGACGAGGTTTCAATAATTTCGGATATGGAAGGGCAAGAGTCAGGTTCAGGCTTAGACGCTGCGCAGGATATTAATGATTCACCAGTAAGTACATCATCAAGTCAATTTGTCACTGCGCAGGAAATTGATGGGCTACTTAGTCATGCTTTATCTAAATTTTTTGGCCAACAACAGGAAACTCCCACAGTGGGGGCTCCCACGACAAGTTCTACGGTACGGCCTCTGATGACTTCTATTGCTTTATCTAAGATCCCTCACCCTCCCACTCTGTCACCATCAGTGGTTACTAGGCCTGCTACGGCGGCATTGACCACTTCGAATGTAAGGGTTATAACGGATGTCAATCCACCCCCTCTAGACAAGGCGCCTCTCAGAAAGGTAGCTATGCCCTTGCTTTACGGACCAGACGAGTCATGGGTCCTTTTGACCCCCACTAAACCAGAGCTCGCCCAACCTACCTTGTCAGGGGAACTCCCAGTACCGCGTGAGTGGGTCATCCAGGGCAATAAATCAAAGAAATTAAGGGCCTTGGATACTTTGGGAAATGTACTAGACATTAATATAAAGGCTATACCTAGTTATTATCACCAAGACTATTTTCTGTATGCTACTAAGCCAGCTTTACCCCCTGCCTCAGCTTCAAATTTTTTTTCAGACTGGTCTAAGCTGGATGGGTTCAATGACATTAAGACTCTGTCAGCTCTTTACTCCAGAACTTGATTTACAAACCGTCACAGACGAAGCAGCTAATCCAGTCTTGAAGGTGGGGCAGTTGGGTCCAGGACCTTGGGTGGATTGGGAGACAGAGGCTCAAAACTTTGCGACCACATTTACTTCCAAAACTTCCCACCAGATCCCTCAAGATACTCATTCGTGGTTCTCCATGCCAGTGTGTTCTGCCGGCGGAGTCCCTTCAGCTTTGTTTTCTTTCTTAGCTGCCCCTAAAATTAATCTTTGTGAGCTAAAAGACCCTTTCACTACCCCTACCCCAACTCACCTAGACCGAGAATTTAGGCTAAGGGGGAGAGCTTTTCGCCTGTTCTCTCAATACATAGTGTCTCAACAGGTAGCAAAGTCTTTGCTTCGGTCCACTCAGGCAATCGCAGACGCGGATGCCAGACGATCGGTTGAATTGTCCCGGCGACTGCTTCTTCAGTCGTCAATCCAATCTCTGGGTGACATCCGCACCGCCTTGCTTGAGGCGGTACGAGCGAGACAAGACCTCAGAATGTCTTTAGTCCGCAAACTGCCTGATTGCATTGCGAATCAGGTGGTCATGTCACCAGTGCTTACTCCCTCTTTAATGTCCCCTGAAGTGTGGCGAACGGTGTTTAATATGGCGCAGGCCTTTAAACACATTCCCACCCCTTCTAAGAAACCTGCCTTTAACTTCCCCAAACCCAGGCCAACCGCTAAAGCTCAGCCGGGGGGATCTAAGCCCTTTCTTCCACCTAAGTCCTCCCCCTCCCCTCAAGGTCAGTACAGGCATAGACAGAGTAGGTTTTCAGGTCAGAGAGGACGCGGCCATAATAAGCCAGGTCAGGGCCCGTCTTCGGCCAACACCAGCCAGCCGGCGAAGCGTCCAGCACCACCAACCCCACCATCAAAAAACTAAAGTCTCTCTCACTCCCGGTGCCAACCTTAAGGCCGGCGGACCCGAGGGTAGTACAGCCGGCGAACCCTTGTCTGCTAACTGGGTCGTTCCGAACGTGTCACCAAGCATGGCCGTTAAACACTTGGGCACGGATGGTGGCACGCAAAGGCATCACTTGGCAGTGGCTCCGGCGACCTCGCTTACGTCAGCCGACAACGGCGAATTTTGTTTCTTTAGAGGTGGAGTCACTGGTCCAGGAAATGATTGCCAAGAATGTCATCATCCCGGTCCCCCCAAATTACCCTGTATTCACGTCCAAGCTATTTTTGGTTCCCAAAAGGGACAGTGTTCAGATGAGACCGGTCGAAGACCTGTCTTATCTGAACCTTCACATTCACAACGAGTCTTTCCGAATGTTAACAGTACACCAAATCAGGCTAACACTTCCGCCGGGAGGTTGGATGTGTTCCCTAGACCTGACAGACGCCTATTGGCACGTATCGGTCAACAAAAGATTTCAAAGGTTTTTGGCCTTACTGATCAGGCACCAAAATTTTGTTTTTCAACGGATGCCATTCGGTTTGAACCTGGCACCTCGATTATTCACGAAATTAGTCCGGCAAGCCCTGATGCCGTTGTTAAAACAGGGAATCAGAGTGTTGTGGTACCTAGACGACTGGCTGGTGGTGGCAGAGACACAACAATTATGCATCAAACATGTCAACATCATTTTAAATCATGTCAAAACTCTAGGGTTCAAGGTAAATCTGGTAAAGTCAAACCTTGTTCCCTCACGAGTAATTCAGTGGATAGGGCTGGTCTGGGACACGGCCGCTCTCACTCTGAGTCAGAGTGTGGACAATCGCAACAGGTTTCGCAGGAAACTGTTCATGTTTCTTCACAGTCTGATTACGACGCGGAGGGTCTGGGAGTCTCTGGTCGGCTCTCTCAACTGGATTCAACTAACTGTTATGTTGGGCCGGTTGAAAGTAAAACGTTTAATATTGGAAGGCAACAAATATTTCCCACTCTTACCGGCGGGAAAATTATGGCCCATCCCGAAATTAATCCACACCTTACTAGCGGTCTGGGCGAAGAGGGAAACGTTGCACTCAATAATGTCATGGACCTCTCCTCCACCAACGGTATGGGTAGACACGGATGCGTCAGGCACAATAGGGTGGGGATTTCAGTCAAATCAGGGGCACCAGGGTCAGGGGCTTTGGTCCCACTTAGAAATCTCTCACATCAATGTCAAAGAATTACTAGTCCCCTTGTATTTCCTTCAGGCTCACGGCCCTGCGTTACGGGGCAAGTCGGTGGCCTTCAGAATGGACAATCTAAACGCAGTTCACTGTATTCAGAAACAGGGGTCAACGAGGTCAAGGAGGTTGCTAAACGTGTCGGAAGAGATTTTTACTTTAGCCAGCAGACTAGACATTTATCTTCACGCATCTTATCTCCCAGGCGTAGCGAACGTCTGGGCAGACGCTCTGTCTGCGGGTAAACGCTTACTGAAACGGCGATTAGCTTCTCTTCTGGTCGAAGTCATTAAAGAGAGTAATCCCGGCGTTGTGGGTCGGGCCCACGATTTACGCAAATGGGCAGCCTCTTTACGTTTCCTGAAGAATTTTTCAGTAGAAGATATTGCGTCCACTCAGTTGTGGGCGTCTAATCATACGTTTTTGACTAGATACTTGTCAGTTGCTCTAGATAAACCTTCCTTACCATGTATAGCTTTAAGGCAGAGGGTCTAGGTGGCCCTGCAGTCACTTTTGTTTACTTTCAAGAAAAGGGGGGGGGGGTGCAGTCAGTTGACATAGGACACCCTAGACCCCGCCGGAGTGTGAGAGCTGTGATACAATTTATGGTTAATGTGATATGAAAATTTCTCGGCGAGAAATTGTGCTAGTACAATGTTAGTACAAAACGGTTGTTATAGTAGTTTTAGCTGCGAAAGCAATTTAATATTAAAACAGTGAAGATCTTTTGCAATTTATCTCCATGATTATTTTGGGGTTTATTATGTGCACATGTAAACTGATAACTTGTTATTTTTGTCACCACTCGTTGAGTGGGGTGCCTTTGTAACTACAGATCTGTTCACAGAATCTTCAGAGTTACCCTTTTTTGTCAAGCAGGCTTCTTTGAAGCACGCACCAGCCTGAACCCCTTTCTTGTATATATACGGGCTACGCCTTATTAAATATATTTTCAAAGTAAGAATACTATGTGGTCTTTTATTATCTGCTTTTCTAGAGTTATGATATGATTACGAATGTCCCCCTCCAGTCTTAGAAATCAGGCATGTTCGTCAATGATGGAGGGGCCACTAATAAATTATAGGTTTGACTCCTGTAAGGAGATAAAGAAAACCTAATATTTAGTAGTGGCCCCGTAATCATTGACGACTGGGGCCCCGCCGACCTAGCCCTTCCCATTCGTTGATGTATTACGGATTTTGGTTTACTTGATATGTCAGTGAAGGAAGAATGACGCCTGAATCAGCGTCTGGTCAAAGATCCACACAAGTACATCCACGATATGATGGAAAGCTTATTAGATAGTTATTCTTATTTTGTTTTTGTTTTTATTTTTTACGAAGTTTTTTCGTAGTGAGAACCCAATTCATAATGACTGAAGCCATGAGTGAGGTCGCGTGCGCTCATGATGAAGGCTCCTCAGTTTTTTTAAATGCTCTGCGCGGTAGATTCAAACTACGGCGGATTAGTGTTTGAAGAGGATGCCTTATGTAATAGGCATGTTCGTCAATGATTACGGGGCCACTACTAAATATTAGGTTTTCTTTATCTCCTTACAGGAGTCAAACCTATACTGTTGCTCATCAGGCCAATAATTAATGTTACATAATACTAGAGCAATGAACAAAATCATGTACCGGCTCGTCATGCATAAGGCCTATGGAATGCCGAGTAGCCTGTTGGCTATATGAATGCAGTAAAAGAAGTTAGAACGGGGTAGCACATCAGCTGCATCTTATATAAAGATGGATTAGAGTGGGATAGTCGATGGTTATCATTAATATGATTAGAGTATCCCCCCCCCCCCCTTTCTCTCATTCGTGGTTCTACAGAAACCAAGGTGAAGACTTTTAACAGCGACTCAACAAGAAATTACGTTGGGCAACACCTGGCGGTGAATAGCCTATTGGCTATATGAATGCCGTAAAAGAGGTTAGAGTAGAGTAGCGTATCTGCTATCTCTTATATAAATTCATTGTCCTCCATTGAGAACTTATGGGAAAGATGTTTATCATTGACCCGGAAAGACACGCCGTTGGGCAGCACCCGGAGATGGAGGTGAAGCCCGAAGACCTTCATAGCAACCCGATCGGGAATACGGAACCGGAGAGTACAAAGGAGTACAAAGGAAATCAAGCAACAACAGATCTAGTGACCCTTCTAGGCTTTAGGTCCTCCAAAACACTGAGGATCAAGTGTCCAAACAGTGGTTTAGAGTGGGTAAGGGAACATTGGAAAGGGAATTACTGCCCTGGAACTAATTTCCGTGGCAGGATTTGGAAGTTAGTAGGGGACAGATGGGTTAGTAACTGAGGGGGGGATAAACAAAGTTATTCATTTACAAACGCAGTCAGTCGCGGATTTGATGCGAGATATTTGTCTAGGCGGAGTTTAAATGAATCAACGGTGATGCAGTCTATAACGTTTCGGGGAAGCCCATTCCACAAGTTGACAACTCGATTGAAGAAGAAATTCTTAGATTCGTGTGAGTTAAAAGATTTACCAATAATTTTGCAACCGTTTCCCCGCGTGTAATTAGATTGGTCGATAGTGAAGTACTTACTACAGTTCATATTGTCGATGCCTTTGATGATTTTGAACACTTGAATTAAGTCACCTCTTAATCTGCGCTGGGTTAAAGGAAATAGATTTAATTCTCTAAGACGCTCTTCGTATGGTTTGTTCTTTAGGCTAGGTATCATTTTGGTAACTCTACGTTGAACTCGTTCTAGCTTGTTTATATCTTTTTGGTAATAAGGGCACCAGGATTGAACGCAGTATTCCAGAAGAGGGCGGACTAAGGAATTGTAAAGGGTTAGGATAACTTCTTTGGATTTATGCTCAAATGACCTGCCTATAAAGCCAATTATTTTGTTTGCCTTCTTAACAGAGAGTGGACCGTAGCTAAGAGTCAAGGTCTATTTCAGTTCAATTCAATTCGAGAGACTGTAATTGCACTAACTTAAGTTATAACAATGGAATAATAATAATAATAATAATAATAAAAATAATAATAATAATAATCAGTAGATTCCTCCGGAGTATGTGTTCGGAACATACGAGCTGTGATACTGGTTGTAGGCATTGTATTATAAAATTTCTCTGTAGTATTCATTGCAGGAAATTGTACTAAAGGCCAATAGTAGTGTTACAACAATTCTTGTTGTAAGTAGCTTTGGCTGTGAAGCAATAGATTTTTGAGAAATCTCGGTAGTTGCAACTACGACTTTTACTTTTGAAGTAATTACTTCTGCATAAGTACACGAGTTCAATACTTCTACGAATGTACAAAAATTTGTTTATGTTTGGTTATATTTTTAGGAATATATCCACTAGTTAATGGGGTTTATATGTGCACATGTAAACTTATAAGTTTTTAGTTTTCACCACTTACTTTAAGTGGGGTGCCTTCTTAACTAGCAGATCTGTGCACAGAGTCTCAGAGTTAACCCTTTTTCAAGCAGGCTTCTTTGAAGCACGCTCCGTCTTGTACCCCTTTTTGAAGATTTAGGCTGTATAAAGCTTATGCACCCGAATATCTCTTTTTTACAAAAGTAAGAATACTATGTGGTTGTTTGATTATCTGCTTTTCTAGAGTTATGATATGATTACGAATGTCCCCCTCCAGTCTTAGAAATCAGGCATGTTCGTCAATGATGGAGGGGCCACTAATAAATTATAGGTTTGACTCCTGTAAGGAGATAAAGAAAACCTAATATTTAGTAGTGGCCCCGTAATCATTGACGACTGGGGCCCTCCCAACCATCCCCTTCCCATTCGTTGATGTATTAAGGATTTTGGTTTACTTGATATGTCAGTGAAGGAAGAATGACGCCTGAATCAGCGTCTGGTCAAAGATCCACATAAGTACATCCACGATATGATGGAAAGCTTATTGGATAGTTATTCTTATTTTCTTTTTGTTTTTTATTTTTTACGAAGTTTTTTCGTAGTGAGAACCCAATTCATAATGACTGAAGCCATGAGTGAGGTCGCGTGCGCTCATGATGAAGGCTCCTCAGATTTTAAATGCTCTGCGCGGTAGATTCAAACTACGGCGGATTAGTGTTTGAAGAGGATGCCTTATGTAATAGGCATGTTCGTCAATGATTACGGGGCCACTACTAAATACACTCTAACCTCCATTTAACGGATTTCGATTTAACGGATATCGGCAATAACGGTCAAAAAATGTAGGCCGGACAATGGACCCAGCAACGGACTATTCCGTTGCTATAAAAAAGTTGGAGCAAAGTCCGTTGCTCTATCTATTTATCTCTCTAATGCACCTACCTAAATCCCTTATACATTAACATAACTATGTCTTATTTGGACTTTTTGTAATCTTTGAATAATTTCTAATGTGATGGAATTGAAAAATATAATATCCTTCCAGCACATAGATAAATAATAAATAAGATAGTCAAAAAAATAGTTCAACCCTCCCCTCAGTCTAGGCGCCGAGCTTCCGAGACGGAAGATTTACGTTTGATAGATTTTTTGTTTTGTTTTTTCCCTCGATATACACACTCTTTCTATCTATCTATCTCTCTAATTCATCTACCTAAATCCCTTATACATTAACATAACTATGTCTTATTTGGACTTTTTGTAATCTTTGAATAATTTCTAATGCGATGGAATTGAAAAATATAATATCCTTCCAGCACATAGATAAATAATAAATGAGATAGTCAACAAAATATTTCAACCCTCCCCTCCGTCTAGGCGCTGAGCTTCCCAGATGGGAGATTTACGTTTGATAGATTTTTTTTTTTTCCCACGGTATACACAAAATGATGGGGAAATATTATAACATGTTTTTAATTGACATTTGTGTCGTTTTTGCTGATTATGAGTTGGTGGAAAATAAAATCTTTAATTCTATCATATCGGAAATGATCACAGATTATATAGAGACCAAATAATATACACTTTTAAGTGTGTTCAATAGTTTTGCATTATCAATAGGGTGTAGCACAAGGGATTACTAGGATTTATTTCAGGTACAGTAAAAAAAATGATGCATAACAGTTAAATGTCACGATCCGATCCGGACACCTGTACTCCACACCGGATTTTTCTCAAGGAATTTCCGGATTACATCCGGACTGGACAGTATTTAGCAGCAACGGACATTTAGCAGGAACGGACAGGTGCTTGCACGCATTTGTCCGTTAAATGGAGGGTCGAGTGTATTAGGTTTTCTTTATCTCCTTACAGGAGTCAAACCTATAATGTCACCGGAGGTCCGTTGGGTACCCGGTACCCGGACACCATTGGTTAGTCCGTGTATATCAATTCAATATTGGGCTTATAATAGTGATAGTATCCGGAGGAAGCTTTGCTCCTCATCTGTCCCTAATAGCCCACTGGGGCACAGGAGTCCCGCGGTCTCCAGGGCTCGAAGTTTCCGAACTATTTCCATGTCAGAAGTGATAACATAAGTAAGCAGGAACCTTTTAGCACCTGGCTTATATATTGAAAAATGAAATGAAGCCATCGAAAAACTTCATAATATAATTTCAATATTTGGCTTATGATAGGGATAGTACCCGGAGGAAACTCTTCCTTTATAGTTCAATAATAGCCCACACTATTGGCACCCAGCATATACATTGAAAAATGAAGTAAATCCAACGAAATTCTTCCTACTACTGTATAACGTTAATGTTTGGCTTATAATAGGGATAGTAACCGAAGCAAACATTGTTCCTTATAGTTCAACAATAGCGGAACCATTGGCCCCCCGCTTATGCATTGAATAATGAAGTAAATCCATGGAAAAACTTCGAATTATAAAGTCAATATTTGGCTTATAATAGGGATAGTACCCAGAGGAAGCGTTGGTCCTTATCCTTCAACAACAGTGGAACCCTTGGCACCCCGCTTATAAATTGAAAAATGAAGGAAATCCCTCTAACCACTTCCTAATATACATTCAATATTTGGTTTTCAATAGGGATCGTACCCGGAGGAAATGATGTTCCTTATAGTCCAATAATAGCGGAACCATTGGTCCCCAGCTTATTCATTAAAAAATGAAGTAAATTCCTCAAAAAAATCCTAATATACTGTCAATATTTGGTTTATAATAAGGGATAGTATCCGGAGGAAACGGTGTTTCTTATACAGGTAGTTCGATAATAGCGGAACCATTGGCCCCCAGCTTATCTATTGACAAATGAAGTAAATCCACCGAAAAACTTCATATAATACTTATATCTAGGAAGATACCAATCTATCTCTTGTGCTGTAACTTTCAGTAGAGTGAGGCTCTGAGCTATAGCCTATTGGCCACTTCCGCGCTCGATGTGACGAGCGTGAGAAAACTTCATAATATCGAGTCAATATTTGGCTTAAAAATAGGAATAGTATCCGGAGGAACATTGTTCCTTATAGGTCAACAATATCGGAACCATTGGCCCCCTGCTTATATGTTGAAAAATGAAGTAAATCCCTCAAAAAACTTCATAATATAATATTTATATATCTATATATAATACTTATATCTAGGAAGATACCAATCTATCTCTTGTGCTGTAACTTTCAGTAGAGTGAGGCTCTGAGCTATAGCCTATTGGCCACTTCCACGCTCGATGTGACGAGCGTGAGAAAACTTCATAATATAGAGTCAATATTTGGCTTAAAAATAGGAATAGTATCTATCTATTGCCTGACGCCGTGATCCCCGAAGGGGTGGCCACGAACGAACCGCCCCCATGCACCTCTGTACCCAGTCAGTCGACGCCCCTCCCCCCAACCAGCACCGCCTTCGTTCATGTAGTTCCTCACTCCATCCTTCCACCTCATATTCGGTCTACCTCTGTCCCTCCACCTCGCTCTCGTACACCCTCTTAGTCATTCTCTCGCTTTCCATACGTTCCATATGGCCGAACCATCTCAAGTTGTTCCTTTTCACACTTTCCAGCACATCTACCTCCACACCACACCTCCTTCTTACTTCCTCATTAGTCTGTCTATCCCTCCATGTAACTCCGCACGCACTCCTTAAGTAATTAATTTTCACTGCTCTCCACTGCTCGGGGGCGGGTGCCCGACCCCGAAAGGGGTTGAAATAGGGGAGCTATCCCCCCGCCAAAGGCGGCTTTCTAGGGCCTTTCCTAGCTGATGCTGAGAGGATTGGGTTCTAGTCATGTGGTGATGGGCTGGTCTATCAGAGTGAGAACTGAGCGATCTCTGCCATACCCATAGCTTACTCTGACTGTTCCTTTAACTTATATATTTTCTAGATCTCAAGTGACGGCGTCTTTTCCGTGGATTGACCTCCCAATCTACCAAGATTGGAAGCCAAAGCGTCACATTTTTCCCTTGCCCCTCAACTTTCTCTTCATAATTGCTGAGGGGCACAGGGCCCTGGGTGGGGCTTTGGTTTCCCGGGCGTTTCCGCACCCTCCTCAGCTCCCCGCCATGGAGTGGCTTCGGTCACCCAGGCTTTATTGTGGTCGGCAGGAAGGGTTCTGTGGGGGCGCTCGGTTATGGCCTTGGCCTTGCTCGGGGCCTTGGGGCTGTTCGGCCAGGCAGCTTGGGGAACAACAACAACAACAACAACAACTGCTCTCACTCTTGGTCTGAGTCTCTCAACCAACGTCCATGCTTCGCTTCCGTAAGTCAGTGTCGGGATTACCACACTGTCATGCAAGGGCTTCTTCACTTCCATACTGACCACCCTATTTCTTGTTACTGCTTTTAGCGTTCCTACAACCCTCTTCCCCTGTTGTACCCTCTCCCGCACCTCTTCATCCATAGTCCCATCTTTACTCAACACACTGCCCAGATACTTAAAAGAGTTGACGATCTCCATAGCCTGACCGTTCAGCTTCACCTCACACTCTGTGACTTCACCCCTTTCGAAGACCATAACCTTGCTCTTCCCCGTATTTACCTTCAAATTCCGTTTTTCGCACACTGTTCCAAACTCATTTACCAGACCCTGCAACTCCCATTCATTATCACTCATCAGAACTGTATCATCCGCAAACAGCAGTATAGGTAGCTTCCACTCAATTCCCTCCCTTTTCAGCGATACACCAACATCCACTGCTCTTGATAGTACAGTAGGGTCTCACATAAAACGAGTTTATGGTCGATAAACGAGGGCTTTATGTGAATCGTTTTATGTGAACACAGCATTTTGGTGGCGCAATATCGTCAATGTTCACTGTAAGCGAAAATTTTCGTACAAAGCGAACGATATTTCGTACGTTTTGTACGATATTTCGGCGTTTTATATGAAAGCGTACGATATTTTGTACGTTTTGTACGATATTTCGGCGCTCTATATGAAAACTCCTTGTATTTGCCCCACTTTGGCGGCGGACTCGTTTTATGTGATCACATTCGTTCTGATCGAAAATTAAATATTAATATTTTAGGTCGGTCGTTTTAATCGAGACTCGTTTTATGCGAACACGTTTTATGCGGGACCCTACTGTATTTCTTTCATGACTCCATCCATATATACAGTAAACAACCACGGGGACATCACACACCCCTGTTTCAAACCAACATTCAGGTCAAAGAACTCGCTCTGCTCACTCTCCACACGTACTGCCACCTTTGCACCCTCATACATGCTCTTCACTGCTTTCAGCAACTTGCCCTCTACTCCGTATATTCTAAGTACTTTCCACAAACCTTCTCTATCCACTCTGTCATAGGCCTTCTCCAAGTCCATAAAGGCAACATACACCTTTTGTTTCTTCTCCAGATACTTCTCCACAACACAATTCAGGGTAAAAATCTGATCTACACATCCTCTTCCCTTCCTAAAACCTCCCTGCTCGTCGCCTAGTAGTATCGGAATAGTATCCGGAGGAACATTGTTCCTTATAGGTCAACAATATCGGAACCATTGGCTCCCCGCTTATATGTTGAAAAATGAAGTAAATCCCTCGAAAAACTTCATAATATAATATTTATATATCTATATACAGTATCTATATAGGAAGAGATCATCTATCTCTTATATTATAAAATTCAGTAGTGATGCTCGAGCTAGGCCTATTGGCCGCTTCCGTGATCGCGCGCTTGCGTGAGAATATCCCGATATAAGAATCCATAAGTAGAGTCCAGAGCATATCCGCTCAAATTAATGTTACCAGTGTGTAACTATGAAAGTGTAGAATACTTTGATATATGAGCAAATAAGTAGTGATTACGTAAACTGCAGACTATGTACGTAATACGTATCTGCCATAACTTATATAAGAATGGATTCCGGGGGGATATATTCTATCGGCTATCATGAATACGATTAGAGTGCTATCTAATCGGGATTATAGGTTTGACTCCTGTAAGGAGATAAAGAAAACCTAATATTTAGTAGTGGCCCCGTAATCATTGACGATTATGCCTATTACATAAGGCACCCTCTTCAAACACTCATTTACCGTAGTTTGAATCTACCGCGCAGAGCATAAAAAATTGAGGAGCCTTCATCATGAGCGCACGCAACCTCACTCATGGTTCGTCATTATGAAATTGGGTACTCACTACGAAAAAACTTCGTAAAAAATAACAAATAAAAAGAAAATAAGAATAACTATTCATAAGCTTTCCATAACTTCGTGGATGTACTTGTGTGGATCTTTAACCAGACGCTGACTTCAGGCGTCATTTTTCCTTCACTGACGTATCAAGTAAACCAAAATCCTTAATACATCAACGAATGGGAAGGGGATGGTCGGGAGGGCCCCAGTCGTCAATGATTATGGGGCCACTACTAAATATTAGGTTTTCTTTATCTCCTTACAGGAGTCAAACCTATAATTTATTAGTGGCCCCTCCATCATTGACGATTATGCCTGATATCTAAGACTGGAGGGGGACATTCGTAATCATATCATAACTCTAGCAAAAGCCGATAATCAAACAACCACATAGTATTCATACTTTGTAAAAAAGATATATTTGTGTGCATAATACTTTATACAGCATAAAAATATACAAAAAGGTGACAAGCAGGAGCGTGCTTCGAAGAAGCCTGCTTCGACAAAAAGAGTTAACTCCGAAACACTGTACACAGAGCTGGTAGTTAAGAAGGCACCCCACTTAAAGTAAGTGGTGAAAAAAAAAAAAAATCAAAGTTTACATGTGCACATATAAACCCCATTAACTCTTGGATATCATTTGAAAAATATACCGTAAAGAGAGGTACTTACATTACACATACCAGCTGCGGCCGCAACTACTAAGATTTACTTAAAATTATATTGCTTCACAGCCAAAACTATTTACAACAAGCATTGTCTTTGAACTATGATTGGACGTTAGCACAATTTCCTGTAATGAATACTACAGAAAATTCTTTAAAATCACAGCACCTACACCCTGTATCACAGCTCGTAAGCTTCGCACACGTCCTCCGGCGGGGTCTAGGGTGTCCTATGTTACACTGACTGCACCCCCCCCCCCCCCCTCTCTTTTCCTCATCTAAATATTAAGTGACCCAGAGGCCACCTAGACCCTCTACCGTAAAGCTATACTGTACATGGCATGGAAGGCCTGTCCAAAGCTACTGAAAGGTATCGAGTCAAAAAAGTATGATTAGAGGACCAGAGGTGCGTGGCTGCTATGTCCTCAACAGAAAAATTCTTAAGGAAACGTAAAGAGGTCGCCCATTTGCGTAAATCGTGAGCTCTACCCACAACGCCGGGATTACTTTCCTGAATGACGTTAACTAAGAGAGAAGCTAGTTTACGCTTCATAACGCGTTTACCCGTACTAGATACCCATAAAGCACCTTGTTGATTCCTAGGTGCGACCTTTAAATATTTGGTAAGCGCTTGCAATGGACATAAATTATGGTGCACCTTTCCCCTTTTCAATGCCGGCACTGTGAACTCTGAAAACACGTGATCACTGTGTTCATTCTTGGCGATGAACCCTGGGGAAGGAGCAATATGAATACAATCATTGAGCCTACCAAACCTGATGCAATTAGGTGTGTTGCTCATCGCCGCCAGCTCAGACACCCTGTTCCCGGTAGCTAAAGCCATAAGGAATACTGCCCTTTTTAAAAGTAAGTCAAAATCTGCAGTATTTTGGTACCGCCGGGAATTAAGTAATGACAACGCTTTGTCCAGAGACCAGGTAAGCATGAGCTGACGGGGAGGTGGGCGGAGCTTAAAACATGCCCTCATGAAGCCTGTTTCCTCCGCTAGTGGTATGGTTAGACCCGTAAGGTCCAGGAATGGTACCCTAATTGCTGTTAAGTGATTCTTTAACGTTACTGCTGATAGCTGTTTCTGCTCAAACAGATAGTTTAAATAATTAAAAACCAAAGCCACCGAAGGCACGGATTGTTCTGTTCTGAGTATCCAAGAAGTAAAAGACTGCCAATGCGAATGATACTGTCTCTTAGTAGATTGTGTGTATTGATTCATGAATTTATCGGTCACGGTTCTACCATACGGAGCTAGCCATTTGGCTTCCTGAATGTCCATAATGCAAAAGTCAGCGAGGTCTCGAGGTTGCCAATCGTGTCTAAGTGGAAATACCCGACCGGGAGCGACACCGGGTTCGGGCACCACGTCTTTAATTGCTGGTACCACGCCTGCGCCGGCCACAGGGGCGCGATTAATGAGACGACGCCCCGATAATCCTGTAGTTTGTTTACTACTTGGCACATTAGAGAAGCGTCTGGCGGCGGAAACAGATAAATGGAACTCCACATGTTCCAGTCCGTCACCAGTGCGTCGGGTCCTCCCGCCGGCATGGTTGTCCGGCGGGTTAGGTACAGCGGGAGTTTGTGAGTCTCCTCGGACGCAAATATATCCACTTGTGGACGTAAGGCTTCGCAATCATTAGGTCGAAAATGTTTTGCTTGAGCGCCCATTCTACTGTTGTGCTCTGTCTCCGAGATAGAGCATCTGCCCAGACGTTCGCTACGCCGGGGAGATAAGAAGCGTGAAGCTGAATGTCCAGCTTGTCGGCTAGTACAAAAATCTTTTCTGACACGTTTAGCAACCTCCGAGATCGCGTTGACCCCTGTTTCTGAACGCAGTGAACCGCATTCAGATTGTCCATCCTGAAGGCCACCGATTTGCCCCGCAAAGAAAAGCCGTGAGCCTGAAGGAAATACAAGGGGACTAGTAACTCTTTGACATTTATGTGGGAGGATTCTGAATGGGACCAGAGCCCTTGACCATGGTGCCCTTGGTTTGACTGAAAGCCCCAACCTATCGTGCCTGACGCATCCGTGTCCACCCATACCGTCGGCGGAGGAGAGGTCCAAGACATGACTGAGTGCAATGTTTCCCTCTTCGCCCAGACCGCTAGTAAGGTGTGTATTAATTTTGGGATGGGTCATAATGTTTCCGCCGGCAATAGTGGAAAAAATGTGTTGCCCTCCAAAATTAAACGTTTGACTTTCAACCGGCCCAACTTTACAGTTAGTTGAATCCAGTTGAGAGAGCCGACCAGAGATTCCCAGACTCTCTGTGTCGTAGTCAGACTGTGAAGAAACAGAAACAGTTTCTTGCGAAACCTGTTCCGATTGTCCACACTCTGACTCAGAGTGAGAGCAGCTGTGTCCCAGACCAGCCCTATCCACTGAACCACTCGTGAAGGAACAAGGTTTGACTTTACCAGGGTTACCTTGAATCCTAGAGTTTTTACATGAGTTAATGTTATGTTGACATGACTTATGCATAATTGTTCCGTCTCCGCCACCACCAGCCAGTCGTCTAGATACCACAAAATCCTGATCCCTTGTTGCAACAAGGGCATCAGGGCTTGCTGGACTAATTTTGTGAATATGCGAGGTGCTAGGTGCTAGGTTTAAACCGAACGGCATCCTCTGAAAGACATAAGTCTGATGCATGATTCTTAACGCTAGAAAACGTTGAAACCGTTTGTTTACTGGGACGTGCCAATACGCGTCCGTCAGGTCTAAAGAACACATCCACCCTTCCGGCGGAAGCGTTAGCCTGATCTGATTCACTGTCAGCATCCGGAAGGATACGTTGTGAATATGGAGGTTCAGATAAGACAGGTCTATGACCGGCCTCATCTGAACACTGTCCCTTTTGGGTACCAGAAAAAGTTTGGATGTAAAAACTGGGTAATTTGGGGGGACCGGGATGATAACATTCTTGGCCACCATCTCTTGGATCAGTGACTCCACCTCTAATGAAACAAAATTTGCCTTTGTCGGCTGACGTAAGCGAGGTCGCCGGAGCCACTGCCAGGTGATGCCTTTGCGTGCCACCATCCTCGCCCATGTGTTTAAAGGCCATGCGCGATAATTCGCCCGGAACGACCCAGTTAGCAGACAAGGGTTCGCCGGCTGGACTACCCCCTGATCCACTCGCCGGGAGATCGGCCCTGGGAGTGAGGGAGACCTTAGTTTTTTGGTGGTGGTGGTGGTGGAAGTTTAGACGACTGGCCGGGTTTGGCTGGAGACGGGCCCTGACCCGGCCTTTGATACCTCTGTCCTTTATGGGTACCTGAAGACTTTCCTTGCTTGTATCTGTACTGACCTTGGGTGGAAGAGGATTTAGGCAAATGAAAGGATTTCGCCCCACCAGACTGAGCTTTAGCGACTGGTTTGGGCTTGGTAAAAGTGAAAGCAGGTTTCTGAGACGGGGCGGGACTGTGCTTCAAGGCCTGAGCCATGTTAAACACCGTCCTCCACACCTCCGGGGACATTAAAGAGGCAGTTAGAACTGGGGACATTACTACTTGATTAGCAATCCTATCCGGGAGCTTTCGGACTAGAGACATCCTTAGATCTTGTCTTGCCCGCACCGCCTCTAACAAGGCCGTGCGTATATCTCCTAGTGACTGAATAGAAGTTTGGAGAAGTAAGCGTCTAGATAGTTCGATTGCCTTTCGAACTTCTGTGTCCGCTATAGCCTGAGCAGATCTTAGCATAGATTTTGCTACTTGTTGCGTAACAATATACTGAGAAAATAGTCTGTATGCCTTACCCCGTAGCCTAAACTCCCGGTCTAGGTGAGCAGTGGAAGGTGTAGAGAACGGATCTTTAAGCTCGCATAGATTAATTTTAGGGGCAGCTAAAAAGGCAAAGAGAGCAGAGGGAACTCCGCCGGCAGAGTATACTGGGAGAGAGAACCAAGAATGGCTCTCTTGTGGAATTTGGTGTGAAGCTTTAGAAGTGAATGTGGTTGCAAAGTTTTGCGCCTCGACTTCCCAGTCCACCCAAGGTCCCGGACCCAATTGCTCCACCTTCAAAACTGGATTCGCGGCTGAGTCAGTAAATGTCTTTAATCCCAACTCAGGGGTTAGAGCTGACAGCGCTTTGATATCATTGAACCCATCATGTTTTGTCCAGTCCGAAAACAGTTTTGAAGCTGACGCAGGGGGTAGGGCAGGTGTAGAAGAATATACAAAATAATCATGATGATAATAGTTGGGGATGGCCTTAATACTAACATCAAGTACATTTCCCAGCATATCTAGAGTCCTTAACTTCCTAGATTTATTTCCTTGGATTACCCACTCTCGTGGTACCGGAAGCTCCCCTGACATAGTGGACTGTGCTGCCTCTGGCTTTGTTGGTACCAGTGATACCCACGAATTGTCTGGCCCGTATAAGAGAGGCATAGCCCCTTTTCTGATCGGGGCTTTGTCTAATGGGGGAGGATTTACGTCGGCTACTACTCGCACATTGGAAGTAGTTAGTGCCGCCGAAGTTGGCCTAGTAACAATAGTAGGTGATACAAGGGGAGTGAGCGGAGTTTGTGTCAAAGTAACAGAAGTAGCCAGAGGTCGGACAGTCGATTTTGGCGTGGGAGCTCCCAGACCAACCATAGGAGGCTCCGGTTGCTGGCCAAAAAACTTAGTTAAAGCACTCGCTAATAACCCATCAATCTCATCCGCCGTGACAAATTGAGCAGATGAAGAACTATTAGGTGAAATATCCATATTCTGAGAGTTATCTACGTTACCCACCTCAGAAATAATAGACCCATCATCCCCTGCCTCCGGTCCCTCCTGAGAGGATTCTGCCGAGGCGGGGGCCCCTTGCCATGTTAAGTCAGGGATGGAAGACGGTGTCTCCGCGTCCCGGTGGACTTCAGCCGCTACCCGAGTTGCCTGAGACGGCAGAGAGCTGTCCCGCCATGGCTGGGAGTACCTCCAAACTCCCCGGCCTTGGTCGGAACTTACTTGTGAGCCATGCCCCACCCCAATGACTGACCCCTCACTCGAGCCCTCTAGCGGGTTATCACTGCCGGGAGAACCCTCTAAATCTAAAGTGAGAATATTATTTGGGGACACTATGTCCGCCGGAATATCCCCGACCATAGTCTCTGACTCCACTTCCGACCTGTCAGATTGGACTTGAGACATGTCGGGAGTAGAGGCAGAAAGCGAGGTTCGAGGCTCCGGCGAACGCCGGGAGGACTTTCGTACATGAGACTCTTTTTTTAGAAGACTTGTGACTCCGCCTCGACTTTGATGTATCACTAGAACTATCCTTGGTCTTGTCTGTCTTGCTCTTCTTCCGCGAAGGTGAAGTCGAGTGACTATGTGTCTGCTTTCTGAGAGGAGACCGTGACCTGGACCTAGATCTTGATTCCGAAGTTGCCGCCGGGGGAGACGACTCTCGCGGTCTCTTAGATGTGACGGGGGAGGCAAGAAGCTCTTTAACCAGCCCAGCCTCTGCCGGCTTAGTGACTTTACTTCGGGAAGGAGGACGTTTAATTGGGGGTACTGAACCAACAAACGGTCCCACAGAATTACGTTATCACACTGCAACGCTTTATGAGCCACTGCAGTCGCATAATTAGTAAGAAGTTGTCTGACCTCGCGTAATGCAACCGCCGCGGCCAGATTGTCGTGCTGTAATACTTTAATACCCAGCTGACTACAAAAGGTACAATTCTTTGTGACCCACAAACCCCTTGATCGGTCTAAGCATTTGACACAACGAATGCACAGAGTGTGCGCAAAAATAGGGATTCCGGAACATGAGGGTGTTGAGCAAAGAGCAAAAACAGGGGCTAGAGCAGCCATGGCAGAGACTGGTTAAAAGCTAACTCCCCCCGGGCCTCGCCTGGTCCTCTGTGGACCCGCCGGAACTCCACCCTGGAAAAAAGAAAATTTCCAGGAATTAATGCTCATAAGGTTACCCCACAATGTTCTAACACAAGTGTTAATGAACCGCCGGGCAACGAGACGTAATACCCCACCATTACCTCTCGTTACCCTGTAGGTTCGTATGTAAAGATTTGTAAATAACTTTACGTGTCCAAAAGATTTAAGAATATCCTCAGACATGATATAAAGATGAGCAGTTCTTTATAAGTGACGCAGTCTTCCCTGTGATATAACGTTCACCGGGAACCCATACTAAGACGCCGGCCTCCTTATTATAATGCAGTTAGCCAGGTTAAGCCCATCTTAATCATTAGATCGCCGTGAGTTGAATGTCTTGATACCTAAATGTATCCCTCAATTGTTAGGCTAATCCTACCGAATTGCAAATCCGTGATTCCCACCCTCCCGAGGTTCAACCGCGGGGTGAAAAATAATAGAAAAGTTAACCCCAATTGTTCCTATCCCCACTTCTTTGCAAAAGATCGCCAGGGTGGAAAGACTACTCAAACAACACAGCCCAGTTTTTCAACGGCTTTGCAAAACCGGGAAAAACTATCGTCAACAGGTGTCCGCATGAACCCCTAGTTGAACCGGGTAAAGCCCTTCCGCCGGGAAACATAGTAAGCCTGAACACAGGCCCCACTACAGAGACGCAGTTCTGGAGAGCCCTCAAGCCACCACTCGCCAGGGGAAACTAGCCTATTTTAACCACGCGTGATTAAAACTCGGCAACCAGCCGGATTTTCTCGGTGCAATCGAGAAAACCCGCCGGAAAAGGCAACCCACACCCACCAGACGCAATCTGAGAACCAGCCGGGTTTTCACGGAGCAATCGAGAAAACCCGCCGGAAACGGTAACCCACACCAACCAGAAGCAATCGGAGGTACACAAATAGTGCCTGGAATAAGCCAATACACAACTTCTCCAGAACACACATGACACAGTAGTACATATTTATACAATAAATCAATAACACTTGTACATGTAAAAAAGCTACGAGAGGCTGGCTAGGCCTAAGCAGACGGAGTATCGCTTAAACATGTGGTAATAAAACAAAAAGCACTGAATATTATCACAACAGGAACAGCAGCCAACACACCTCGAAGAAATATACCCGGGAGAGGGAAGCACTGACACGGGACCTAGAAAAAACTTCACTAAGTGAAGAAAAATACGCTAGGAACGTCAGAAAACAAACAAATAAGGCAACTTCATCAGAAAGATAAAAAGAAGCCTAATCACGCGTAGTTAAAGCCAACTAAATAACTAGGCTAGCTAAATCGCGAAAACGTTTCACGCGTCCACCCCGGGACCACGTGGGTACGCCCGAAATAGGCGTCCCAAACACACGACCCAAAATACACTGAACTGCGGACAGCCCGCCCATGACACCCCTGCTTCGCATATCCTAACCTTACTCGATACATCCCAGAGTAAACAAATGAGAAAAAACTCACTAGGGACGCAGCAAATGCGGAACGAGCGGAGCGTGGAGAGACACGTCAGGGCAGGTTGAGCGCAGAGCAGAGAAGGAAGAATGACGCCTGAAGTCAGCGTCTGGTTAAAGATCCACACAAGTACATCCACGAAGTTATGGAAAGCTTATGAATAGTTATTCTTATTTTCTTTTTATTTGTTATTTTTTACGAAGTTTTTTCGTAGTGAGTACCCAATTTCATAATGACGAACCATGAGTGAGGTTGCGTGCGCTCATGATGAAGGCTCCTCAATTTTTTATGCTCTGCGCGGTAGATTCAAACTACGGTAAATGAGTGTTTGAAGAGGGTTCCTTATGTAATAGGCATAATCGTCAATGATGGAGGGGCCACTAATAAATAGGATCCTGAGGAAAACATTGTTCCTCATCTTTATCTAGGTCAAGCCTAACAAGTTTGGGGCGAGGACAGTTAGGGGAGGAAGTGCCTTTTAACTCTGTAGGTATAGACCTCTTTTTAGGGGTTTCTGTTGTGGAACACACAGAGCGTCCAGTAAGAAATAAACATAGTCCCTACTGACCATGTCTGGAATTTTTTTTTTTTTTTTTTTTTTTTGGATATATAAACTTTTACTTCATCCCAAATGTTTAGTAATACCTGAGTCGCCCCCGCTGCTGTTATGTGGCCACTCGGATTGTGGTAGTGTTACACGAAGAGTGCACAATTTGTACATTTTTTAGGAGCCCACTTAGTCAATGTACAATTCACACAAGACATCTGGCGTACATACCTCGTCAGTTGTGGCTCAGGTGAGGGGGCGGAGATTACTGAGGAGAGCTATAGCCCACCTGTCAGAAAAAGGCCAAGAATCAATGTTACATAATATAAGAGCACAGAACCAAAGCATGTACCAGTTCCTTATGTATAAGGCTCATATTTATTAGTGGCCCCTCCATCATTGACGAACATGCCTATTACATAAGGCATCCTCTTCAAACACTAATCCGCCGTAGTTTTGAATCTACCGCGCAGAGCATTTAAAAACTGAGGAGCCTTCATCATGAGCGCACGCGACCTCACTCATGGCTTCAGTCATTATGAATTGGGTTCTCACTACGAAAAAACTTCGTAAAAAATAAAAACAAAAAGAAAATGAGAATAACTATCCAATAAGCTTTCCATCATATCGTGGATGTACTTGTGTGGATTTCTGACCAGACGCTGATTCAGGCGTCATTCTTCCTTCTCTGCTCTGCGTTCAGCCTGCCCGGACGTGCCTCCCCACGCTCCGCTAGTTCCGCATTCGTGGCGTCCCTAGTGAGTTTTTTCTCATTTGTTTACTCTAGGATGTATCGAGTAAGGTTAGGATAGGCGTAGCAGGAGTGTCCTGGGCTGGTTGCCCGCAGTGCAGTGTATTTTGGGTCGAGTGTATGGGGCATCTATTTCGGATGTACCCTCGTGGACATGTGAACTTTTTCACAGCTGAGTTAGTTTGTGATGCAGGCGGCTTTCACTACGCGTTAGTTAGTGCTGCCTTTTATCTTTCTGATGAGGTAAGCTTTGTTTCTGACGTTCCCAGCGTATTTTTCTTCACTTAGTGAAGTTTTTTCTGGGTCCCGAGTCAGTCTTCCCTTGGTCGGAAGTTTATGCTACGGTGGTGTGTTGGCGGTGGTTCCTGTTGTGATATTTCCAGTGTTTGTGTATATTTCAACTTTTATTATGCCGTCTACCTAGGCCTAGCCAGCCGCTCGTAGCTTTGCCACATGTACTAGTGTTATTGTTTATTATTGATAAATATGCCCTACTGTGTCATGTGTATCCGGGTTTTAGTTGTGTATTGGCTAATTCCTCGGACTATAATTGTTTCCTGGTTTAGTTGTGTATTGGCTAATTCCACGGATTATGGAGTGACCTTGGGGTTGTCGTGCGTGGCTCTCCTCGTGTCTCTTGTTGTTCAGATGGTGTCTGTTCAGGGTGGGTTGCCTTCCGGCGGGGTTTTCTCGGTTTCACCATGAAAATCTCGGCCGCGAGCCGTGTTGGGCCACACGTGGTTGTTAACACTGGCTTGTTTTCCCCGGCGTGGGGTGTCTGTGGCTCTCCAGGACTGCGTCTCTGTGGATGCCTGGTTTCAGGCCTCCTTTGATTCCCGGCGGGATGGCTGTTCCCATCTATAAAACGATTGTTCATGCGGACATACGTTATGTAGTTTTTCTACCCGGTTTTTCAAAAGCCACTTGAAAAACCTAGCTGTTGTTTTAGGCTTTCCTCCCCGGCGATCTTTTACAAAGAAGTGGGGACAGGAACTTATGGGGTTAACGTTTGGACATCTCACCCGGCGGGTGCACCTGGGTAGGGTGGGATGAACGACTTATGTCTTTCAGTTAGTTAACCAATCCATTTAGTGATACTATGTGTATCGCCGCCTTTACTTTTACGGCAATTGAAGGTTCAATTTAGTTTATTATATCGATTCTTCTCACCCGGCGGGTGCTCCTAGGTGGAGGAACTAAGGAATTTACAAAATTCGATTTCGATTTAACCACTTAATTTAGTGATACAAGTAGGTATCGCCGCCTTCTATCTTACGGCGATCTTTTGTGACAATTCGTTAGACATCAGATCTCGTATCACCCTGCCCTGTGCTATTCTACTAAAATATTTCAAGGGCCGGCGTCTTTTTGGGGGATTGCTTTGTTACAAAATTGAATCTTGAGACAGTCGCCACCACCAAGAGACTATAAGCGCCATGCTGGACCGTTATATTATATCAGAGGGTATTCTTCACTTTCTTTAACAAAAGATTTGTTTAGATTTCTGAACCCCACCGCGTAGCGAGCTGTGTTTGTGCCATTACATCTCGTTACCCGGCGGGTTATTAACACTTGTGCGCGAACATGTTCGGTTAACCTTATGAGCATTAATTCCTGGAAATTTTCTTTTTTTCCAGAGCTGAGCTCCGGCGGACCAATACAGACCCGGCGGTAGTTTCCTCCCACCAGTCTCTGTCATGGCTACCGTGGCCCCAGTTTTTGCTTTGTGCACTACCCCGGCTTGTGCTGGTATCCCTATTTTTGCGCATACCCGTTGCATAAGGTGTGTTAAATGTCTAGACCGTTCAAGGGGTCTCTGGGTTATGCGTAATTGTTCTTTTTGCTCCCAATTACACTCTAACCTCCATTTAACGGACTCTGATTTAACGGATATCGGCAATAACGGTCAAAAAATGTAGGCCGGACAATGGACCCAGCAACGGACAAAGTCCGTTGGTCGAAAAAAATTGGAGCAAAGTCCGTTGCTCTATCTATTTATCTCTCTAATGCACCTACCTAAATCCCTTATACATTAACATAACTTGTCTTATTTGGACTTTTTGTAATCTTTGAATCATTTCTAATATGATGGAATTGAAAAATATAATATCCTTCCAGCACATAGATAAATAATAAATAAGATAGTCAACAAAATATTTCAACTCTCCCCTCCGTGCCAGCAGAGACCGAAGATTTACGTTTGATAGATTTTTTGTTTTGTTTTTTTCCCTCGATATACACACTCTTTCTATTTATCTATCTCTCTAATTCATCTACCTAAATCCCTTACATTAACATAACTATGTCTTATTTGGACTTTTTGTAATCTTTGAATAATTTCTAATGTGATGGAATTGAAAAATATAATATCCTTCCAGTACATAGATAAATAATAAATAAGATAGTCAAAAAAATAGTTCAACCCTCCCCTCAGTCTAGGCGCCGAGCTTCCGAGACGGAAGATTTATGTTTGATAGATTTTTTGTTTTTTTCCCTCGATACACACTCTTTCTATCTATCTATCTCTCTAATTCATCTACCTAAATCCCTTATACATTAACATAACTATGTCTTATTTGGACTTTTTGTAATCTTTGAATAATTTCTAATGTGATGGAATTGAAAAATATCCTTCCAGCACATAGATAATAATGAGATAGTCAACAAAATATTTCAACCCTCCCCTCCGTCTAGGCGCCGAGCTTCCCAGACGGGAGATTTACGTTTGATATATTTTTTTTTTTTTTTTCCCACGGTATACACAAAATGATGGGGAATTTATAACATGTTTTTAATTGACATTTGTGTCGTTTTTGCTGATTATGAGTTGGTGGAAAATAAAATCTTTAATTCTATCATATCCGAAATGATTCACAGATTATATAGAGACCAAATAATATACACTTTTAAGTGTGTTCAATAGTTTTGCATTATCAATAGGGTGTAGCACAAGGGATTACCAGGATTTATTTCAGGTATAGTAAAAAAAAAGATGCATAACAGTTAAATGTCACGATCCGGACACCTGTACTCAACACCGGATTTTTCTCAAGGAATTTCCGGATTACATCCGGACTGGACAGTATTTAGCAGCAACGGACATTTAGCAGGAACGGACAGGTGCTTGCACGCATTTGTCCGTTAAATGAAGGGTCGAGTGTAGCTTTAAAGGTCCTTTGTGATAATGATAAGACCGCGGCGGTAGCCTTAAGAGAGGTTAGGCAACAGATGTCAGCCTACACTACCATTGTTGCACATAAATCACTTCAATGTGACAACGTCCCACTTTGGGATAGATTGCTCTCCGAACACCCTCCCCCTAAACGTTCCTCTAGAGTCACGAGTATTAAGCCGGCGGAGACTGGTCAGGGTTCTGTATCCTCTGCGGCTACACCTAAACGCCCAAGAGAGCCTACACCCTCGGTATCCGCCTCTTCGTCTCGGGCGAGATCCCGGTCTAGGTCTCCTCTTAGACACCAGTCATCTAGTCGGGCCTCTTCACCGGCGAGTAAGAAGAGCAGGACGGAAGGTTCCACCAGTGGTCACGGCGAGGATTCCTCTAGATCTAAGAATAGTTCGCGGTCACACCGTAGCCATAAATCCTCTAAAAAGGATTCTCATAAACGGAAGTCCTCTCGACATTCACCAACTTCTAGTGCATCTCATCGTACCTCTACCCCAGACAGAGTTTGTGTTAAGGCCCAAGAGTCCAGTGCAGTGCCTGTCCCAAAAGAGGATTTGCCACTTAATATTTTAACCCTGGAATTGGAAAGTTCAGGGGGTTCAGTAATTGAGAATGTTTCAGACTCTCAAGAGAGCGTAGGCCAGGGCCTCGGTGTTTGGCGGTTTGCGCAACCAGGGTCTGATCACCCACGTCCGACTCAAACGAGTCACACAGTAGCCGATGTCCACAGGGACGCGGCGATCCCATCCTCTATCCCAGACTTATCTTGGCAACAAGGTACCCCTGCCTCGGCGGGGTCTTCTCAGGAGGATCAGGAGGAGAAAGATGAAGTTTCTATAATTTCGGAGATGGAAGGACAAGGGTCAGGCTCAGGCTTGGACGCCGAACAGGATACTAATGATTCACCTGTAAGTTCTTCATCAAACCAGTTTGTTACGGCACAAGAAATTAATGGGCTGCTTACTCATGCTTTATCTAAATTTTTTGGTCAACAACAGGAAAACCCCACAATGGACTTGGGGGCTCCCAAGACAAGTTCTACGGTACGGCCTCTGATGACTTCGATTGATTTATCTAAGATCCCTAACCCTCCCACTCTGTTAACCTCAGGGATCAATAGGCCTGCTACGGCGGCTTTGACAACTTCAAATGTCAGGGTCATAACGGATGTCAATCCACCCCCTCTAGACAAAGCGCCTCTTAGAAAGGTAGCTATGCCCTTACTTTATGGGCCAGACGAGTCATGGGTTCTTTTGAACTCCTCTAAACCAGAGCTTGCCCAACCTACTTTGTCAGGGGAACTCCCGGTACCGCGTGAGTGGGTCATCCAGGGCAATAAGTCAAAGAAACTAAGGGCCGTGGATACTTTAGGTAATGTTCTGGACGTAAACATCAAGGCTATACCTAGTTATTATCATCAAGATTATTTTGTGTATGCTTCTAAGCCTGCTTTACCCCCTGCCTCAGCTTCAAAACTATTTTCAGACTGGTCTAAGCTGGATGGGTTTAATGATATTAAGACTGTCAGCTCTCACTCCTGAACTAGATTTACAGACCGTCACAGACGACGCAGCTAATCCAGTTTTGAAGGTGGGACAGTTGGGACCAGGACCTTGGGTAGATTGGGAGGTAGAGGCTCAAAACTTTGCAACCACTTTCACTTCTAAATCTTCCCACCAGATACCTCAGGATACTCATTCATGGTTCTCCATGCCGGTGGGTTCTGCCGGCGGAGTCCCGTCAGCTTTGTTTTCATTTCTAGCTGCCCCTAAGATTAATCTTTGTGAGCTGAAGGACCCGTTCACTACCCCTACTCCTACTCACCTAGACAGAGAATTTAGGCTACGGGGAAAAGCTTTTCGCCTGTTCTCGCAGTACATAGTATCTCAGCAGGTGGCTAAGTCTTTACTACGATCCACTCAGGCAATCGCAGATGCGGATGCTCGAAGATCGGTTGAGTTATCCCGGCGACTGATTCTTCAGTCGTCAATCCAATCCTTGGGTGACATACGTACCGCCTTGCTTGAGGCGGTACGAGCACGACAAGATCTTAGGATGTCGTTAGTTCGCAAGCTACCTGATCGCATTGCTAATCAGGTGGTTATGTCACCAGTGCTTACTCCCTCTTTAATGACCCCTGAAGTGTGGCGAACAGTGTTCAATATGGCACAGGCCATTAAGCACAGTCCCACCCCTTCTAAGAAACCTGCATTTAACTTCCCCAAACCCAGGCCTACTACTAAAGCTCAGCCAGGGGGATCTAAACCTTTTCTTCCGCCTAAGTCCTCCCACTCCCCCCAGGGTCAGTTCAGGCATAGACAGAGTAGGTTTTCAGGTCAGAGAGGACGCGGCCAACATAAACCAGGTCAGGGCCAGTCTTCGGCCAACACCAGCCAGCCAGCGAAGCGTCCAGCACCAACCCCACCATCAAAAAACTAAAGTCTCTCTCACTCCCGGCGCCTTCCTTAAGGCCGGAGGAACCGAGGGTAGTACAGCCGGCGAACCCTTGTCTGCTAACTGGGTCGTTCCGAACGTGTCACCAAGCATGGCCGTTAAACACTTGGGCACGGATGGTGGCACGCAAAGGCATCACTTGGCAGTGGCTCCGGCGACCTCGATTACGTCAGCCGACAACGGCGAATTTTGTTTCTTTAGAGGTGGAGTCACTAGCCCAGGAAATGATTGCCAAGAATGTCATCATCCCGGTCCCCCCAAATTACCCTGTATTCACGTCCAAACTATTTTTGGTTCCCAAAAGGGACAGTGTTCAGATGAGGCCGGTCATAGACCTGTCTTATCTGAATCTTCACATTCACAACGAATCTTTCAGAATGTTAACAGTACACCAAATCAGGCTAACACTTCCGCCGGGAGGTTGGATGTGTTCACTAGACCTGACAGACGCCTATTGGCACGTATCGGTCAACAAAAGATTTCAAAGGTTTTTGGCCTTACGGATCAGGCACCAAAATTTTGTTTTTCAGAGGATGCCGTTCGGCTTGAACCTGGCACCTCGATTATTCACAAAACTAGTCCGGCAAGCCCTGATGCCATTGTTAAAACAGGGGATCAGAGTGTTGTGGTATCTGGACGACTGGCTGGTGGTGGCAGAGACACAACAATTATGCATAAAACATGTCAATATAATTTTAAATCATGTAAAAACTCTAGGGTTCAAGGTAAATCTGGTAAAGTCAAACCTTGTGCCCTCACGAGTAATTCAGTGGATAGGGCTGGTCTGGGACACCGCCGCTCTCACTCTGAGTCAGAGTGTGGACAATCGCAACAGGTTTCGCAGGAAACTGTTCAGGTTTCTTCACAGTCTGACTACGACGCGAAGGGTCTGGGAGTCTCTGGTCGGCTCTCTCAACTGGATTCAACTAACTGTCAAGTTGGGCCGGTTGAAAGTAAAACGATTAATATTGGAAGGCAACAAATATTTCCCGCTCTTACCGGCGGGAAAATTATGGCCCATCCCGAAATTAATCCACACCTTACTAGCGGTCTGGGCGAAGAGGGAAACATTGCACTCAATAATGTCATGGACCTCTCCTCCACCAACGGTATGGGTAGACACGGATGCGTCAGGCACAATAGGTTGGGGATTTCAGTCAAATCAGGGGCACCAGAGTCAGGGGCTTTGGTCCCACTTAGAAATCTCGCACATCAATGTCAAAGAATTACTAGTCCCCTTGTATTTCCTTCAGGCTCACGGCCCGGCGTTACGGGGCAAGTCGATGGCCTTCAGAATGGACAATCTGAATGCAGTCCACTGTATTCAGAAACAAGGGTCAACGAGGTCAAGGAAGTTGCTAAACGTGCCGGAAGAGATTTTTGCTCTAGCCAACAGTCTAGATATTTATCTTCACGCATCTTATCTCCCAGGCGTAGCGAACGTCTGGGCAGACGCTCTGTCCCGGAGACAGAGCACGACAGTAGAATGGGAGCTCAAGCAACCCATTTTCAACCTAATGATTGCAGAGCTCTCCCATCCACAAGTGGATCTTTTTGCGTGCGAAGAGACTCACAAACTCCCTCTATACCTCACCCGCCGGGCGAAAACGCCGGCAGGGGGGCCAGACGCCCTAGTGACAGACTGGAACAGATGGAGCTCCATCTATCTGTTTCCACCGCCAGATGCGTCACTAATGTGCCACGTAGTGAACAAACTACGAGATTATCGAGGCTTAGTCTCGCTAATCGCGCCACTGTGGCCGGCGCAGTTGTGGTACCAGCAATTGAAAATGTGGTGCCCGGACCCGGTATCGCTCCCGGTCGGGTATTTCCACTTAGACACGATTGGCAACCTAGCGACCTCGCTGACTTTTGCATTATGGACATTCAGGAGGCCAAGTGGCTAGCACCATACGGTAGAGATGTGACAAATAAATTACTTAATCAATATACTCAGTCTACAAAACGACAGTATCAATCACATTGGCAAGCCTTTACTTCTTGGATCGTTAGGACAGAACAAACTGTACCCTCAGTGGCATTAGTTTTTAATTATTTGAATTATCTGTTTGAGCAGAAACGTTTATCTGTGGTAACATTAAAAAATCACTTAACTGCGATTAGAGTGCCCTTTTTAGACCTTACGGGTCTTTCCATACCGGTAGCGGAGGAAACAGGTTTTATGAGAGCATGTTTTAAACTCCGCCCACCTCCCCGTCAGCTCATGCCTACTTGGTCTCTGGACAAAGCTTTGTCTTTGCTTCACTCTCGTCTGTACCAAAATACTGCAGACTTTGCATTACTCTTAAAAAAGGCGGTTTTCCTTTTGGCTTTGGCCACCGGAAACAGAGTGTCTGAGCTGGCGGCGATGAGCAACACACCTAATTGTCTTAGGTTTGGTAGACTTAATGAATGTATTTCCATTGCACCCTCCCCAGGTTTTGTAGCCAAGAATGAGCATAGTGCACACGTGTTTTCTGAGTTCACGGTGCCGGCGTTAAAAAGGGGAAAGGTGCATCATAATTTATGTCCAGTGCAAGCTCTAACCAAATATTTGAGAGTAGCTCCTCAAAACCCCCAAGGTGCTTTATGGGTAGCAAGTACGGGTAAACGCTTACTTAAACGGCGATTAGCCTCTCTTCTGGTAGAAGTCATTAAAGAAAGTAATCCCGGCGTTGTGGGTCGGGCCCACGATTTACGCAAAGGGGCAGCCTCTTTACGTTTCCTGAAATTTTTTTCAGTTGAAGACATAGCGTCCACGCAGTTGTGGGCGTCTAATCATACGTTTCTGTCTAGATACTTGTCAGTTGCTCTAGACAAACCTTCCTTACCATGTATAGCTTTAAGGCAGAGGGTCTAGGCGGCCCTGCAGTCACTTTTGTTTACTTTCATGGGAAAGGGGGGGGGGGGGGGGGGTGCAGTCAGTTGACACAGGACACCCTAGACCCCGCCGGAGTATGAGAGCTGTGATACAATTTAAGGTTAAAATGTGTTATGAAAATTTCTCAGTGAGAAATTGTGCTAGTACAATGTTAAGTACAAAACAACGGTGTTGTTAGAGTAGTTTAGCTGCGAAAGCAATTTAGTTTTAGATTATTGGAGTTCCTTTGCAATTTATCTCCAAGTTTATGTTGGGGTTTATTATGTGCACATGTAAACTTATAACTTGTTATTTTTTGTCACCACTCGTTGAGTGGGGTGCCTTTGTAACTACAGATCTGTGTTCAGAATCTTCAGGGTTACCAATTTTTTGTCAGGCAGGCTTCTTTGAAGCACGCACCTGCCTGAACCCCCTTTTTCTTGTATTTGTTCGGCTACGCCGTTAATTAAATATATTTTCAAAGTAAGAATACTATGTGGTTGTTTTTATTATCTGCTTTTCTAGAGTTATGATATGATTACGAATGTCCCCCTCCAGTCTTAGAAATCAGGCATGTTCGTCAATGATGGAGGGGCCACTAATAAATTATAGGTTTGACTCCTGTAAGGAGATAAAGAAAACCTAATATTTAGTAGTGGCCCCGTAATCATTGACGACTGGGGCCCTCCCGACCGTCCCCTTCCCATTCGTTGATGTATTAAGGATTTTGGTTTACTTGATATGTCAGTGAAGGAAGAATGACGCCTGAATCAGCGTCTGGTCAGAAATCCACACAAGTACATCCACGATATGATGGAAAGCTTATTGGATAGTTATTCTTATTTTCTTTTTGTTTTTATTTTTTACGAAGTTTTTTCGTAGTGAGAACCCAATTCATAATGACTGAAGCCATGAGTGAGGTCGCGTGCGCTCATGATGAAGGCTCCTCAGTTTTAAATGCTCTGCGCGGTAGATTCAAAACTACGGCGGATTAGTGTTTGAAGAGGATGCCTTATGTAATAGGCATGTTCGTCAATGATTACGGGGCCACTACTAAATATTAGGTTTTCTTTATCTCCTTACAGGAGTCAAACCTATAATAACGCGTAATGAAAGCCGCCTGCATCACAAAGCTAGCTAACTGTGAAAAAGTTCACCTGTCCACAACAGGACCACGAGGGTACATCCGAAATAGATGCCCCAAACACACGACCCAAAATACACTGCACTGCGGGCAACCAGCCCAGGACACTCCTGCTACGCATATCCTAACCTTACTCGATACATCCCGGAGTAAACAAATGAGAAAAACTCACTAGGGACGCAGCAAATGCGGAACCAGAGGAGCGTGGAGAGACACGTCCGGGCCGGCTGATCGCAGAGCAGAGAAGGAAGAATGACGCCTGAATCAGCGTCTGGTCAAAGATCCACACAAGTACATCCACGATATGATGGAAAGCTTATTGGATAGTTATTCTTATTTTGTTTTTGTTTTTTATTTTTTACGAAGTTTTTTCGTAGTGAGAACCCACTTCATAATGACTGAAGCCATGAGTGAGGTCGCGTGCGCTCATGATGAAGGCTCCTCAGATTTTAAATGCTCTGCGCGGTAGATTCAAACTGCGGTGGATTAGTGTTTGAAGAGGATGCCTTATGTAATAGGCATGTTCGTCAATGATGGAGGGGCCACTAATAAATTGTTGTTTGTACTAAAATTGTACTAGCACAATTTCCTGTAATGAATAGTACAGAGAAATTTAAATATCACAACACCCATAAACAGTATCACAGCTCTCATATTCTGGCAGGGTCTAGGGTTTCCTATGTTACACTGACTGCACCCCCCCCCCCTTTTTCTTGAAATTTAACAAAAGTGACTTAGGGGCCACCTAGACCCTTTGCCTTAAAGCTATACATGGCAAGGAAGGTTTGTCTAGAGCTACTGAGAGGTAACGAGTCAAAAACGTATGATTAGAGGCCCACAACTGTGTGGACGTAATATCTTCAACAGAAAAATTCTTAAGGAAACGTAACGAAGCCGCCCACTTGCGTAAATCGTGGGCCCTACCCACAACGCCGGGATTACTCTCTTTAATGACCTCGACCAAGAGAGAAGCCAGTCTACGTTTCATCAAGCGTTTACCCGTACTTGCTACCCATAAAGCACCGTGGTGATTTAGAGGTGCCACTCTCAAATATTTGGTTAGAGCTTGCACTGGACATAAATTATGGTGCACCTTTCCCCTTTTCAATGCCGGCAACTCTGAAAACATGTGTTCACTGTGCTCATTCTTGCCTATGAACCCTGGGGAAGGTGCAATGTGAATACACTCATTAAGCCTACCAAACCTGAGGCAATTAGGTGTGTTGCTCATCTTCGCCAGCTCAGATACTCTGTTCCCGGTAGCCAAGGCCATAAGGAATACTCCCCTTTTTAAAAGTAATGTAAAATCTGCAGTATTCTGGTACAGACGGGAATGAAGTAAAGACAATGCTTTGTCCAGAGACCAGGTAGGCATGAGCTGACGGGGAGGTGGGCGGAGTTTAAAACATGCCCTCATAATACCTTTTTCCTCCGCAACTGGTATGGAGAGACCGGTAAGGTCCAAAAACGGTATCCTAATCGCCGTTAAGTGATTTTTTAACGTTACTACAGACAAACGTTTCTGCTCGAACAGATAATTTAAATAATTAAAAACCAAAGCCACCGAGGGCACAGTTTGTTCTGTTCTAAGAATCCAAGAAGTAAAGGCCTACCAATGCGATTGATATTGTCGCTTAGTAGACTGGGTATATTGATTCATGAATTTATTGGTCACGTCCCTACCATATGGTGCTAGCCATTTGGCCTACTGAATGTCCATAATGCAAAAGTCAGCGAGGTCTTTAGGTTGCCAATTGTGTCTAAGTGGAAAAACCCCACCGGGAGTGATACCGGGTCCGGGCACCACGTCTTCAATTGCTGGTACCACAACTGCGCCGGCCACAGGGGCGCGATTAGCGAGACTACGCCTCGATAATCCTGTAGTTTGTTTACTACGTGGCACATTAGAGACGCATCTGGTGGCGGAAACAGATAAATGGAACTCCACCTGTTCCAGTCTGTCACCAGTGCATCTGGCCCGCCCGCCGGCGTTATCGTCCGGCGGGTGAGGTATAGTGGGAGTTTGTGAGTCTCCTCTGACCAGACGTTTGCTACGCCTGGGAGGTAAGATGCGTGAAGCTGAATGTCCAGCCTATTGGCTAGAATAAAAATCTCTTCTGACACGTTTAGCAACCCCCGAGATCTCGTCGACCCTTGTTTCTGAATACAGTGAACTGCATTCAGATTGTCCATTCTGAAGGCCACCACCTTGCCCCGTAAAGTAGAGCCGTGAGCCTGAAGGAAATATAAGGGGACTAGTAATTCTTTGACATTGGTGTGGGAGATTTCTAAATGGGACCAAAGCCCTTGACCCTGGTGCCCTTGGTTTGACTGAAAGCCCCAACCTATCGTTCCTGACGCATCCGTGTCTACCCATACCGTCGGCGGAGGAGAGGTCCATGACATGACTGAGTGCAATGTTTCCCTCTTCGCCCAGACCGCTAGTAAGTTGTGGATTAATTTTGGTATGGGCCATAATTTTTTCGCCGGCAATAGCGGAAAATATTTGTTGCCCTCCAATATTAAACGTTTGACTCTTAACCGGCCCAACCGTACCGTTAGTTGAATCCAGTTGAGAGAGCCGACCAGAGACTCCCAGATTCTCCATGTCGTAGTCAGACTGTGAAGGAACTTAAACAATTTCCTGCGAAATCTGTTGCGATTGTCCACACTCTGACTCAGAGTGAGAGTAGCTGTGTCCCAGACCAGCCCTATCCACTGAACTACTCTTGAGAGAACAAGGTTTGACTTTACCAGGTTGACCTTGAACCTAGAATTTTGACATGTTTTAATGTTATGTTTATATGATTTATGCATACTTGTTCCGTCTCTGCCACCACTAGCCAGTCGTCTAGATACCATAAAATCCAGATCCCTTGCCTTAACAAGGGCATCAGGGCTTGCCGGACTAATTTCGTGAATAAGCGAGGTGCTAGGTTCAATCCAAACGGCATCCTCTGAAAGACATAAGTCTGATGCTTTATTCTTAAGGCCAGAAACCTTTGAAATCTTTTGTTGACCGAGACGTGCCAATACACGTCCGTCAGGTCTAAAGAACACATCCATCCTCCCGGCGGAAGTGTTAGCCTGATCTGGTTTACTGTAAGCATCCTGAATGACATGTTGTGAATATGGAGGTTCAGATAAGACAGGTCTACGACTGGTCTCATCTGAACACTGTCCCTTTTTGGCGCTAGAAATAGTTTGGATGTGAAAACTGGGTAATTTTGAGGAACCGGGATGATGACATTCTTGGTGATCATTTCCTGGACTAGTGACTCCACCTCTAAAGAAACTAAAGTTGCCTTTGTCGGCTGACGTAAACGAGGTCGTCGGAGCCACTGCCAGGTGATGCCCTTGCGTGCCACCATCCTCGCCCAAGTATTTACTGGCCATGCGCGGTGACACGTCCAGAACGACCCAGTTAGCAGACAAGGGTTCGCTGGCTGTACTACCCTCTGATCCACCCGCCGTGAGACCGGCCCTGGGAGTGAGAGAGACTTTAGTTTTTTGGTGGTGGTGGTGGATGCTTAGCCGACTGGCCGGCGTTGGCAGAAGACGAGCCCTGGCCCGGTCTGCTATAGCTTCGGCCTTTATGACCTGCAAACTTACCTTGTTTGTACCTGTACTGACCTTGGGGGGAAGCGGACTTAGGTATCTGAAAGGGCTTTGACCCACCCAGCTGAGCTTTTGCGATTGGCTTGAGTTTGGGGAAGTTAAAAGCAGGTATCTTAGAAGGGGTGGGACTGTGCTTAACCCTTCCTACCCGGTCTGCCTTAGGTAAGGACAGCACGAAAGAAGGGCCGCTACCCGGTATGCCTTATCTAAGGCAGCAGCAGCTTAATAGCCTAATTAAGCTTGGTCTGAACGCCGTGCGTACGACGTATGTCAACAAACCCAAGCGTTGCGTCACCGCACCTCCGAAAACAAGAAGGAGAAGACTCTTCAATGTTATTGTTCTGACGTCAGACGAAATTAGTGTCTGAAAAGCCCCCGTATTGGCAACATCTCTGTAATATTGGCTCCACTGAAATCGTCATCACAACTGAACCAGTTGACTTACAGAGCTCTACTCAACGCCAAAATACAGATTGAAAACCGCACTATGATTATAGATGAGTGGGAAAGTTCTAGCAGTGAAAATAAATATAAATACGGTAGCCTAGGCCTAGACGTTTTTCAGCCATTTCGCCCGGGTAGGGGCGACCGTCATTGGGTAAGACAGCCCGGGTAGGAAGGGTTAAAGGCCTGAGCCATATTGAAAACAGTTCTCCACACATCAGGGGACATTAACGAGGGAGTTAGCACCGGCGACATGACCACCTGGTTCGCAATTCTGTCAGGGAGTTTCCTCACCAGGGACATCCTAAGATCCTGTCTCGCCCGCACCGCCTCGAACAAGGCTGTGCGTATATCTCCCAATGACTGAATCGAAGTCTGAAGGAGTAATCGCCGAGATAGTTCAACCGATCGTCTGGCTTCCGCGTCCGCGATTGCCTGAGTGGATCGTAACATAGATTTCGCCACCTGGTGCGTAACGATGTACTGGGAAAAAAGTCTATACGCCTTCCCTCGTAGCCTAAACTACCGGTCTAGGTGAGCTGGTGAAGGCGTAGTGAAAGGATCTTTAAGTTCACAGAGATTGATTTTGGGGGCAGCTAAAAAAGCAAACAAAGCAGATAGGACTCCGCCGGCTGAAAAGACTGGCATAGAGAACCAAGAATGGCTGTCGTGAGGAATCTGGTGGGAGGATTTTGAGGTGAAGGTGGTCACAAAGTTCTGAGCCTCTATTTCCCATTCCACCCAAGGTCCTGGACCCAACTGCCCCACCTTCAACACTGGGTTAGCGGCTGTGTCTGTGACCGTTTGTAAATCTAATTCTGGAGTGAGAGCTGACAGTGCTTTTATATCATTAAAACCGTCATGCTTGGTCCAGTCAGAAAACAGCTTTGAAGCTGAGGCAGGGGGCAGTGCAGGCGTAGCTGTATACACAAAAAAGTCATGGTGATAATGGTTCGGAATGGCCTTAATATTAACATCAAGTACATTACCCTCAATATCCAAGGCTCGTAACTTTCTAGATTTATTTCCTTGGATTACCCACTCTCGTGGCACTGGCAGTTCCCCTGACAAAGTGGGCTGTGCTGTCTCTGGCTTCGTTGGGATCATTTGAACCCATGAGTCATCTGGACTGTATAACAGGGGCATAGCTACATTCCTTAACGGTGCTTTATCCAACGGAGGAGGATTCACATCCGTTACCACCCTTACATTAGAAGTAGTCAGTGCCGCCGAAGCAGGCCTAGCGACTATATTAGGTGATATAGGGGGAGGGTGCGGAATCTTGGTCAAAGCAATAGAAGCGATCAGAGGCCGAACACTTGAACTTGTCATGGGAGCTCCCAGGTCCACTGTAGGAGTCTCCGGCTGTTGGCCAAATTTTGTTGTGAGAGCAGTTACTAATAACCCATCTATTTCCTCCGCCGTGACAAATTTAGTGGATGAAGAACTCAAAGGTGAATCATTCCTATCTTGCGAGTCGTCTAGAACTGAACCCGACTCTTGCACTTCCATGTCAGAGATTATAGACACCTCATCTTTGTCATCCGGCCCATCATGAGAGGGTTCCGCCGAAGCCGGAACCTCGTCTTGGTGCCAAGTTAAATTAGGAATGGATGATGGGATCACAGCGTCCCGGTGGACGTCCGTCCGTACCTGTGGCTCTTGAACCAAACGTGGGCCTTCATGCCCTGGTTGGGAATACCGCCATACACCCAGGCCTTGGCCCGAACTCCCTTGGGAATCAGAAACACCATCCACCACTGAGCCCCCACTAGATTCTTCTAAAGGGCGATCACTGCCTACAGAACTCTCTAAGTCTAAGTGTGTAATATCCATTGGTAACCTGTCCGCCGGCAACACCCCCACCACAGTCTCTGACTCCACTCCCGCCCCATCAGATTGGACACTAGATGAGTCGGGAGTAGAGGCAAAAAGTGAGGCACGAGGCTCCGGCGAACGCCGGGAGGCCTTTCGTTCCTTAGAATCTTTCCTGGAAGATTTGTGGCTGCGGTGTGACTTAGATTTTTCACTGCTCTTAGACTTTTCTGATCTTTCACTAGAGCTGTCTTTGGACTTTTCCTCTTTGCTCCTCTTTCTTGCTGGTGAAGAAGAGTGACTAGGCGGCTGTTGTCTGAGGGGCGACCTGGACCTGGACCTGGACCGCGCCCGTGACGTGGAGGCTGTCACCGGGGGCGTTGGTTCACGAGGTCTCTTAAAAGTTGTAGGGACCAGAGAAAGTGCTGTACCCTGCCCAGTCTCTGCCGACTTTCGTACAGTTACTCTAGGGGTACGTTTAATAGGGGGGTGCTCAATCAATAATTTATCCCAAAGAATTACATTATCACATTGCAGCGCTTTATGAGCCACTGTGGTAGCATAAGTTGACAACTGCTGCCTGACCTCCCTCAAAGCGACCGCCGCGGATCCACTATTGTCCCGCAACACTTTGGCACTCAATTGAGTACAGAAGGTACAGCTCCCTGTTACCCACAAACCCCTTGAGCGATCTAGACATTTAACACATCTAATGCAATGAGTGTGTGCAAATATAGGGATACCTGAACAGGAGGGAGCAATACACAAGGCAAAAACAGGGTCTATGGTAGCCATGACAGAGACTGGTGGAAAACACGAACCCACCCCCGGTTTACTCCAGGTTCTCGAAAGTCCCGCCGGAACTCAGCCCTGGGAAAAAAAAAAAATCCAGGAATTAATGCTCATAAGGCTACACCAACATGTTCGAACACAAGTGTTAGACAACCCGCCGGGTAACGAGACGTAATACACAACTATCACGGCTCGCCACGCGGAAGGTTCGTAATTAAAGATTTCAGAATATCTTAACTTGTCCAAAAGATTTATGAATATCCTCTGACATAATATAAAGACCAGCATGGCTTTTTTATATATGACGCAGTCTTCCCAGTGGTGTTTGTTAAGTTCTTACTTGGAAAAAAAACTCAAAGACGCCGGCCCCCGTATTATCTCGCAGATAAAAAACTGGGAAGCCTGTCTTAAATGCTAGATCTGGCTTCTCCCGAAGCGTTCTAGATCGCCGTATGTTGAATGGCGGCGATACGTATCGTACCCCTCGAATGTCTGGTTAACTTCACTGAATTAAACAAATCCGTTATTATCCTACCCTCCCAAGGTGCAACCGCCGGGTGTGAATTTTAACGTTAACCCCAAAATTCCTATCCCTACTTCTTTGCAAAAGATCGCCGGGGAGGAAAAATCAACAAACAGCCTAGTTTTACTGGCTTTGCAAAAACCGGGAAAAACTCAACTCAACAAGTGTCCGTATGAACACTTAGTTAAATGGGTAAAGCCATCCCGCCGGGAAACACAGTACGCCTGAACACGCCCCACCACAGAGACGCAGTCCTGGAGAGCCTCAGGCCACTAATCGCCGGGGAAAACAAGCCTTTTTTAACCACGCGTGATTAAAACTAGGCAACCAGCCGGGTTTTCATGGTGTAACCGAGAAAACCTGCCGGAAAAGGCAACCCACCCCGTTCAGATTCAATCTGAACGCACCAAATAGACCGAGGAATTAGCCAATACACAACTAAACCAGGACACATATATAGTCCGTGGAATTAGCCAATACACAACTAAACCAGGACACTATTCACTATTCACACACCACACGAACCACCGACGAGACAACACCTCCGCACCCACGCTCCCGAAAATCAGCTGATCTAGCAAGCTGTTTACAGCGCTCGTCAAATAAACTCGCCTAAACTTGAGTATAAGGATATTTTGTGTTGTCCTGTATTATAATGCAGTATTAAAATAATTTGAGATTAAAATCAAGTGAGGATATTTCGAGTGATAAAAAAAATTCAAGCGATTGTGAATGCGAGTGGATGTAAACAAATATGGCTGACTTTGATGGATTTGAAGTCGGTGAGACCGAGGGCATTCTAGGGAAAATTATACGTGAGCTGAATGACATTAAAAGGTGGAAGGAGGATATGCAGGAGTGGAAGGTGAGTGTTAGTTCACAGATTGAGGCTATATGTTCAATATGTGGTGCTCAGGCTGGGGACATCGAGCCTGGACAAGATTTGAGTCGGGCTAGCCTAAAAGAAATTCAAACTCATATGGGGCAACTCCGGGACGAAAATTAAGCTTTAAGATTGCAACTTGAAGAATACAAAGGGCAAACCAAGGAAATGAAAACACATGTGGAGGAGATTAAGGAGAAACACAATAAATGGGTTAATGACGAAGGAGGAAAAGTGAAGGAAGTGGCAATGAAGGAAATCATGGAGGAACAAAAGAAACAATCAGAAAGGGAAAATAAAGATTTAGAATCGTGGTAGTAAAAGCTATGAGGAGAAATGAACAGGTCCTGCGTGAAACAATAGATAGAAATAAGTGTATTATTGTATTTGGGGATATAGAGGAGCACATTATTGAGAGGAAAGCTAGGGATAAGGAAGAAATTAATAAGGTAAAAACATTGATCAAGCATGTCGATGAAGAAGGAAACAACTGGAGAGATGATATTGAAGAAGTTAGGAGAATGGGTAAATATAGTAAGGGAAACACAAGGCCAATGAGAGTGCAGTTTAGGTCTAGGGTAACAGTGGATGCAATAATGAACGTAACATGGAGACTTAACTTGACCAGCAAGTTTAAGAAAATTACAATTAGAAAAGACATGAGTATTGAGGATCGAAACATAAGAAAGGAACTGCAAACCGAGGCAAATGTAAAGAATGGAGAAAGGACGAAAGAAGACGAAAAGAAGTTTTTCTGGAGAGTGTGGGAGGGAAAACTCAAGAAATGGTATATAAAGCGAAGGGACGAAGTAGGGAGGGAAAAGGAGATGGTGCGGGTGACGGGGGAGAAGGCAGAGAGAGGGGAGATGGAGAGAGAGACAGTCCAAGTGGAGGCAGAGGGAGGGGAGGTGGAAGCGGAGCGAGAAACAGTCCAGGTGGAGACAAGAGAATAGGAGACAAGCTAGGAAATAAATTGGGAGGGGTACGTACAAAAAAGAAAGGAACGGGCAGGGACGAGAAAAATAGGGAAAATACTGGAAACGCTAAGTTCATGTATACAAATATTGATGGGTTAATTTCCAAAAAGATTGAGTTTGACGAATATGTAAAGAGAGAGAGGCCCGGGGTAGTATGTTTGACTGAAACTAAGCTTAACCAGGAGGTAGACACGAATATAATTAGTTGTGCAGGATACAGTACATGGAGAAGAGACAGGTTAGGAAAGCTAGGAGGAGGAGTGTTGATCATGGTAGATAATAAAATTACTGCTAAAGAATTAAAACTTGGTGATAGCATTGCTGAAGTGGTAGCAGTTGAAATTGAGGATAATGATAGGTCAAAATTGGACATTGTATCAATTTATTTACCTCCTAAGACTAAATCTTGGAGCAACGATGAATATAATGAATTAATTTTGGAAACCTTGCGTATGTTAGAAATTATTTGTAAAAGGAAAAATAGGCTTATTCTTGCAGGGGACTTTAATTGCGGGGAGGTGGATTGGGAATGTTTGGATGCGGGTTCAAATGAAAATACTTGGGGTAGCAAATTTCTTGAACTAACAATGGGGTATCTATTAACACAACACGTTATGGAAAATACAAGATTTAGAGGAGGTGATGAACCATCAAGACTCGACTTATTATTCACCAAAGACCCCCAAGAAATAAAGAACCTAACATATTTGAGTCCCATGGGAAAAAGCGATCATGCTGTGATTGAATTTGAATTGACAGTGGAATTTCTGGAAGGCAGAGAGGAGGAACATAGGGAATATAGACTAAATTATAGTAAGGCGGATTATGAATCATTACGAGGATACTTTGCAAATATAGATTGGTCATTTATTGAGCAAGAACAGAATATTCAGGTAAAATACATCATGTTACTAGACATTTACAGGGAGGGGGTAGATAAATATGTACCAACATTTAAGGATAGAAAGCTGGCTAAGGAGAAAGAGTGGTTTAACATGCGATGTCACATTGCCCAGAACAAAAAGGAATCTGCATGGAATAAAGTGAGAAGGAGACACACTGAGGAAAAATGGAATGAGTATAAGAATGCTAGAAACAACTATGTCAAGACTATAAGAGAGGAGAAAAAGAACTTTGAAAAAGATATAGTAAACAAATGTAATAAAGAACCCAAACTGTTCTATAGTTATATCAACGGCAAAACAAAAATAAAGGACAAAATAACAAAGCTTAGGGTAGAGGGTCAATTATATGAAGACACAGTGGGTATGTGTGAAATTATGAATGATACATTAACATCCGTGTTTGTGGAGGAGGATGACTATGTAGAACCTGTGGTGGAATTGAACGAGATACAGGGACTAGAGTCGATAGAAGTCAACAAGGATGAACTAAAATCATTGTTGGAAGAATTGGACGTGAGAAAATCTATGGGCCCAGATAACATTGCTGGATGGGTATTAAGAGAATGTTCTGAACAACTAGTGAGACCTATTTTTAATATTGTTCAACACTCATTAAACAAGGGGGAACTTCCCTTAGAATGGAAACAAGCAAATATAACTCCAATATATAAAAGTGGAAATAAAGAAGACCCGCTAAATTATCGACCGGTATCCTTAACGAGTGTTATATGCAAGCTTTGTGAAAAGATTATTAGAAAAAGATGGGTGGGTATGTTGGAGGAGAGGGAAATAATTTCAAGCAAGCAGTTCGGGTTCAGAAAAGGTCATTCGTGTACCACAAATTTGTTGAGTTACTATGATAGGGTAATTGACATTGTACAAGGGAGGGAGGGGTGGGTAGATTGTATTTACTTAGATTTCAAGAAGGCATTTGATAAGGTGCCTCATAAGAGATTGTTGTGGAAGCTCAGGACTGTGGGAGGGGTTGAGGGAGTATTATTAAAGTGGATGGAAAACTATTTAATTGGGAGGGAAATGCGAACAGTAATAAAAGGAAAGTTCTCCTCGTGGAAAAGGGTAAAAAGCGGAGTGCCTCAAGGATCGGTGTTGGCCCCAATCATGTTTTTGGTTTTCATCAACGACCTTCAAATGGGAATAGGCTCATATATATCTATGTTTGCTGATGATGCAAAATTAATGAAGCATATTACAAGTAGGAGTAGTTGTGAAGAATTACAGAGAGACCTAGATAAGTTATATGAGTGGAGTCAAACTTGGAAAATGGAATTCAACACGAGTAAGTGTCAGGTTCTTGAGATGGGAAAAATTAAATATAGACCTTCTTGGGGATATAAAATAGGAGATGAAATAATTAGTAAAGCTGTGAAAGCAAAAGACCTAGGGGTAGTTGTGGCAGACAGCTTGTCACCTGAACAGCATATAAATAAAATAACTGTTGAAACCTATGCAGTGTTGACTAACATGAGAATAGCTCTGAATTATTTAGATGAAGAGATGTTAGCAAAAATAATAGGGACAATAATACGACCAAGACTGGAGTATGCAGCAGTGGTGTGGTCTCCACACCTTATAAAACATAATAAAAAACTGGAAAGAGTTCAGAGAGTTGCCACTAAGATGATAGCTAGCCTTAGAGACCTGCCTTATGAGGAGAGATTGGAGAGGCTAAAGCTGCCAACGCTGAGGGAGAGGAGAGAGAGAGGTAACATGATCATGATGTTTAAGTGTGTGAAAGGTTTTGAGAAGATCGACAAGGGAGATTTTGTGGTGAGGGACGAGGGAAGAACCAGGGGTCATGATTGTAAGTTGAGGAAAGTTATATGTAAGTCTGATGTAAGAAAGTTCAGCTTCCCGTATAGAAGCATTGAGTGTTGGAATAAGTTGGATGGGGAGGTGGTGGGAGCAAGAAATATCCAAACTTTTAAAGCAAAATTGGATAAATGTAGAGAGAGAGACCGGACAACACGAGCTTAGGCTCAAATCCTGTATACTACAATTAGGTGAGTACAATTAGGTGAGTACACATGACACAGTAGTACATATTTATAACATAAATCAATAACACTTGTGCATGTGGCAAAGCTACGAGAGGCTGGCTAGGCCTAAGCAGACGGAAAAACACAGTAAACATGTTGTAATATAAACAAAAAGCACTGAATTATATCACAACAGGAACCACCGTCAACACACCACTGTAGCAAACACTTCCCGGTAAAGGGAAGAACTGACTCGGGACCCAGAAAAAACTTCACTAAGTGAAGACAAATACGCTGGGAACGTCAGAGAATAAAAAGGTACCTCATCAGAAAGATAAAAGGCAGCAATAATAACGCGTAATGAAAGCCGCCTGCATCACAAAGCTAGCTAACCGTGAAAAAGTTCACATGTCCACAACAGGACCACGAGGGTACACCCGAAATAGATGCCCCAAACACACGACCCAAAATACACTGCACTGCGGGCAACCCGCCCAGGACACTCCTGCTACGCATATCCTAACCTTACTCGATACATCCCGGAGTAAACAAATGAGAAAAAACTCACTAGGGACGCAACAAATGCGGAACGAGCGGAGCGTGGGGAGGCACGTCCGGGTCGGTTGAGCGCAGAGCAGAGAAGGAAGAATGACGCCTGAGTCAGTGTCTGGTCAAAGATCCACACAAGTACATCCACGAGTATATGGAAAGCTTATGAATAGTTATTCTTATTTTCTTTTTGTTTTTTATTTGTTACGAAGTTTTTTTCGTAGTGAGAACCCAATTTCATAATGACTGAACCATGAGTGAGGTTGCGTGCGCTCATGATGAAGGCTCCTCAATTTTTTATGCTCTGCGCGGTAGATTCAAAACTACGGCGGATGAGTGTTTGAAGAGGGTGCCTTATGTAATAGGCATAATCGTCAATGATGGAGGGGCCACTAATAAATAAACGTTTTACAGCGTCCCCTACACGGACACGAGGGACCGCCCGAAATAGGCGCCCCAACAAAAACGCACCCAAAAAACACTTGTCCTGCGAGAAAACCACCCATGACACCCCAGCTAGCTAATCCTAACCTTACTCAATACATCCCAGAGTAACCATATGAGAAAAAACTCACTAGGGACGCAAAGAATGCGGAATACAGCGGAGCACAGGGGACACACGTCCAGGTGGGATGAGCGCAGAGCAAGGAAGATGGAATGACGCCCGTTTCAGTGTCTGGTCCAGAATCCACAAAAAGTACATCCACGGAAATGGAAAGCTTTATGTATAGTTATTCTTAATTGATTTTTATTTTTTATTTTTTACGAAGTTTTTTCGTAGTGAGAACCCAATCATAAAGACGAATCCATGAGTGATTTAGCGTGTGCTTATGATGAAGGTTCCTCTGAGCTCTGCGGCGGTAGTTTCAAACTGCGCTTATGGGCGTTTGAAGAGGTAGCCTTATGTAATAGGCATATCGTCATATCGGCCACTAATAAATACATGCCAATAGAAAAACGTTGCACGCACACACACACAACTGAACAGCGCGGGCAGAGATGCAGGTGTGTCACACGTGTAGGCCTAGGCGCCACTGTGTCTAGTGCGGGTGTGGACGTGTCTAGTGCGGGTGTGGAGCTGTGGACATGTAGTGCGGGTGTGGACGTGTCTAGTGCGGTTGTGGACGTATTTAGTAGGCCTACAGGTGTGGAAGTATTTAGTGCGGGTGTGGACGTGTCTCGTGTGGGTGCGGCGTGTAGGTTGCTAGTACAAAGTACCAGGCAGCAGCTGACGGCTAGTGCCAACACTGTGTCACACGCAAACATAAAAACAAACATACATACATACAAACCACCCACAAACACCCCCACACACACCCGACCATACTGTCAGATGCGCCGCTAGCCCCGGCTCCAGGCCCCGCGAAAGTGCAACAAAACCTAAGCCAAACTAGATCTACAACCTAAGCCAAACTAGCTATACAATCTAAACCAAACTTGCTCTACAACCTAAACCAAAACTGCTCTACAACCTAAGCCAAACTTCAGCCGAATCCATGCAATAGTTTCGGAGATATCGGCGTTTGAATGCAAATTATTAGCGCCCCGGCGAAATTACCCCGTCTTACCCTACTACAAAGCATATTGAGTTTCGGTACGAATTATGGTATATTGTATTATGAAGCAAACATTATCAGCCAAAGTAACAATAATGATAGTCCAAAGTATCAAGACCACGAAGCAATGTATGAAGCAATATATTAAGTATCTATGCATAACTTCGAGGGAGTCAAATAAACTTCAAACTATTAACAAATATTACACATGCATATTATAATTTATTACAGATGTTTGAGAGAGAACGAAATTACAGTAGACTACAGATTGAAGTGAATATGTGAGAGAGAACTGGTGTATGAATGAGATAATTATAAAGATCGAGTGAATGTGTGTATGACAGAGAGATAGGCCTATACAGTATATGAGGCGAATTATGCATAACTTTATGCAGAGAGTAAAATGTTAAGTTAATTATCCATAATGTTGATTAATTTTATTTGTTTAAAGGTGAATTCCAGGGATGAAACCTATTCAAACTACAATGTCCATTGGGATCTGCTTGGTTTTAGGTAGATGATACTGAAGAACTTTCATCAATTTGTTTTAACAATTGGGAGGTTTGACGTACCTCCCAACCTACCAAATAGGAAAACCTACTATTTGGTAGTAGTCTTGGAAAATCCAACGAGAATAACTATCCAATAAGCTTTCCATCATATCGTGGATGTACTTGTGTGGATCTTTGACCAGACGCTGATTCAGGCGTCATTCTTCCTTCTCTGCTCTGCGCTCACCCCGCCTGGACGTGTCTCCCCACGCTCCGCTGGTTCCGCATTTGCTGCGTCCCTAGTGAGTTTTTTCTCATTTGTTTACTCCGGGATGTATCGAGTATGGTTAGGATATGCGTAGCAGGCTGGTTGCCCGCAGTGCAGTGTATTTTGGGTCGTGTGTTTGGGGCATCTATTTCGGATGTACCCTCGTGGTCCTGTTTTGGACGTGTGAACTTTTTCACAGTTAGTTAGCTTGTGATGCAGGCGGCTTTCATTACGCGCTTTTGGCTGCCTTCTATCTTTCTGATGAGGTAGCGTTTGTTTTGCTGACGTTCCCAGCGTATTTTTCTTCACTTAGTGAAGTTTTTTCTGGGTCCCGAGTCAGTCTTCCCTTTGCCGGAAGTTATTGCTACAGTGGTGTGTTGGCGGTGTTTCCTGTTGTGATATTTCCAGTGCTTTTGTTTATATTTCAACGTTTTTGTGCCGTCTGCCTAGGCCTAGCCAGCCGCTCGTAGCTTTGCCACATGTACAAGTGTTATTGATTTATTTATAAATATGTACTACAGTGTCATGTGTTTCCTGGTTTAGTTGTGTATTGGCTAATTCCACGGGCTATTTTTGTTTCCTGGATTAGTTGTGTATTGGCTAATTCCACGGATTATGTTTGTGGGCCCTAGGTTAGTTGTGTTTTGGCTATCTCTCGGGTCCTATGTGCGTTCAGATGGTTTCTGGACGTGGTGGGTTACTTTCCGGCGGGTTTTTCTCGGTTACACCTTGAAAGCCCCGGCCGAGAGCCGTGTTTTGGCCACGCGTGGTTTCAAAAACAGGCTTGTGTCCCCGGCGAGTTGGTGTCTGTGGCTCTCTAGGACTGCGTCTCTGTGATGGTGCCTGTTTCAGGCTCCCTTTGATTCCCGGCGGAATGGCTGTACCCATCTAACATTGTTCATGCGGACATATGTTATGAAGTTTTTCTACCCGGTTTTACAAACCAAAGGAAAAACCTAGCTGTTGTTGTGGGCTTTCCTCCCCGGCGATCTTTTACAAAGAAGTGGGGATAGGAACTTATGGGGTTAACGATTAAACATCAGATCTCACCCGGCGGGTGCACCTTGGTAGGGTGGGATGAACGAATTGGTAATTCAGTTTAGTTAACCGGTCCATTTAGTGATACTATATGTATCGCCGCCTTCACACATACGGCGATCGAAGGTTCAATTAGGGTTAGCCTCTTTTTTATAAGTTTTTCACACCCGGCGGAGGAAATAAGGAATTTACAATTCAATTTAGTTAACCAAATAATTGAGAGATACTTTTAGTGTATCGCCGCCTTCAACATACGGCGATCTACTGTATATGACAATTCGTTAGAAGTCAGATCTCGTATCAGCCTGCCCAGTGTTATTCTGCACAATAATTCAGGGGCCGGCGTCTTTGTGGGGGGTTGTTCTCCAAAATTGAATCTTGAAACAGTCACCACCAGAAAGACTATGTTTATAAACGCCATACGGGTCTTTTATATTTGTCAGAGGGTATTCTTAATTTTCTTAAAGACATGTCTAGATATTCGGAAATCTTTATAGAACCCCGCTGCGTAACGTGCTGTGATCGTTGTGACATTATGTCTCGTTACCCGGCGGGTTATTAACACTTGTGTGCGAACATGTTGGGTTAACCTTATGAGCATTAATTCCTGGAATTTTTTTTTTTTCCAGGGCTGGGCTCCGGCGGACCAATACAGAACCTGCAGTAGTTTTCCCACCAGTCTCTGTCATGGCTACCTTTGCCCCAGTTTTTGCGTTATGCATTACTCCAACCTGTGCTGGTATCCCCCTTTTTGCGCACACTCTTTGTATCAAGTGTGTTAAATATCTAGACCGTTCAAGGGGTCTGTGGGTGATGCGCAACTGTTCCTTTTGCTCCCAACTCAGTGTCAAAGTATTAAAAGATAATGATAAGACCGCAGCGGTCGCCTTACGAGAAGTTAGGCAACAAATGGCAGCTTATACTACTATTGTGGCTCATAAGTTGCTTCAATGTGACAACGTCCCACTCTGGGATAGGCTTCTAATTGAGCACCCTCCCCCTAAACGTTCCTCTCGAGTAACTATCCGTAAGCCGGCGGAGACTGGACAGGGTTCTGTGTCATCTCCTGCCCCAGCTACTTCGAAACGTCAACGTGAGCCTACACCCCCGGCGGCAGCCTCCTCGTCTCGGGCGAGATCTAGGTCTAGGTCACCACTTAGACACCAGCCACCCAGTCTTGCCTCTTCACCATCGAGTAAGAAGAGTAAGACGGAAGGTTCCACCAGTGGTCACGGCGATAAATCCTCCAAATCAACGAGTAGTTCACGGTCACACCGCAGCCATAAATCTTCCAGAAAGGATTCCCATGATAGAAAGGCCTCCCGACATTCGCCGGAATCTAGTACTTCTCGTCATACCTCTACCCCGGACAGAGCTAGTGTTCGGTCTCAGGGGTCCAGTGTAGTGCCGGTGCCTAAAGAGGCTTTACCTATTAGCATTTTAACCCTGGATTTGGAGAGTTCAGGGAGCTCAGTGGTTGAGAGTGTTTCGGACTCCCAAGGGAGTGTAGGCCAAGGCCTAGGTGTTTGGCGTTATTCTCGACCAGTGTCTGACCACCCACTTCCGGCTCAAACTATTCACACAGTGGCTGACGTCCACCGGGACGCGGCGATCCCATCCTCTATTCCTGACTTATCTTGGCAACAAGATGGTACCCCAGCTTCGGCGGAATCCTCTCATGAGGAACAGGATGATAAAGACGAGGTTTCAATTATATCAGATATGGAAGTGCAAGAGTCGGGTTCATGCTTAGACGCCGCACAAGATCTTATTGATTCACCATTGAGTACATCATCAGATAAATTTGTCACAGCACAGGAAATTGATGGGCTACTAGTTAATGCATTATCTAAATTTTTTGGCCAACAGCCGGAAACTCCTACGGTGGACCTGGGTGCTCCCACGACAAGCTCTACGGTACGGCCTCTGATGACTTCTATTGCTTTGACTCAGATCCCTCACCCTCCCTCTATGTCACCAACGGTGGTCACTAGGCCTGCTACGGCGGCATTGACCACTTCGAATGTAAGGGTTATAACGGATGTCAATCCGCCCCCGTTAGACAAAGCTCCTCTCAGAAAGGTAGCTATGCCCTTGCTTTACGGACCAGACGAGTCATGGGTCCTTTTGACCCCCACTAAGCCAGAGCGCGCCCAACCTACCTTGTCAGGGGAACTCCCAGTGCCGCAGGATTGGGTCGTCCAAGGCAATAAATCTAAGAAATTAAGGGCCTTGGATACTTTGGGGAATGTATTGAATGTCAATGTCAAGGCTATACCTAGTTATTATCACCAGGACTATTTTGTTTATACTGCTAAACCTGCTTTACCCTCTGCCTCAGCTTCAAAATTGTTTTCTGACTGGTCTAAGCATGATGGGTTTAATGACATTAAGACACTGTCAGCTCTCACTCCAGAACTCGATTCGCAAACCGTCACAGACGCAGCCGCTAATCCAGTCTTGAAGGTGGAGCAGTTGGGTCCAGGACCTTGGGTGGAATGGGAGACAGAGGCTCAAAACTTTGCGACCACATTTACTTCCAAAACTTCCCACCAGATCCCTCAAGATACTCATTCTTGGTTCTCTATGCCAGTGTGTTCTGCCGGCGGAGTCCCTTCAGCCTTGTTTGCCTTCTTAGCTGCCCCTAAAATTAATCTTTGTGAACTGAAAGACCCTTTCACTACCCCTACCCCAATTCACCTAGACCGAGAATTTAGGCTACGGGGGAAAGCTTTTCGCCTGTTCTCCCAATACATAGTGTCACAACAGGTTGCAAAGTCATTGCTCCGGTCCACTCAGGCAATCGCAGACGCGGATGCCAGAAGGTCGGTAGAACTGTCCCGGCGACTGCTTCTTCAGTCGTCCATCCAATCATTGGGTGACATACGCACAGCCTTGCTTGAGGCGGTACGAGCGAAACAAGATCTCAGAATGTCCTTGGTCCGGAAGCTTCCTGATCGCATTGCGAATCAGGTGGTCATGTCACCAGTGCTCACTCCCTCTTTAATGTCCCCTGAAGTGTGGCGAACAGTTTTTAATATGGCTCAGGCCTTTAAACATACTCCACCCCTTCTAAGAAACCGGCCTTTAACTTCCCCAAACCCAAGCCAGTCGCTAAGGCTCAGCCGGGGGGATCTAAGCCCTTTTATCCGCCTAAGTCCTCCTCCCCTCAAGGTCAGTACAGGCATAGACAGGGTAGGTTTTCAGGTCAGAGAGGACGCGGCTATCATAAGCCAGGTCAGGGCCCGTCTTCTGCCAACGCCAGCCAGCCGGCGAAGCGTCCACCACCACCAACTCCACCACCATCAAAAAACTAAAGTCTCTCTCACTCCCAGTGCCAGTCTCAAGGTCGGCGGATCCGAGGGTAGTACAGCCGACGAACCCTTGTCTGCTAACTGGGTCGTTCCGAACGTGTCACCAAGCATGGCCGTTAAACACTTGGGCACGGATGTTGGCACGCAAAGGCATCACTTGGCAGTGGCTCCGGCGACCTCGCTTACGTCAGCCGACAACGGCGAATCTAGTTTCTTTAGAGGTGGAGTCACTGGTCCAGGAAATGATTGCCAAGAATGTCATCATCCCGGTCCCTCAAAATTACCATGTATTCACGTCCAAGCTATTTTTGGTTCCCAAAAGGGACAGTGTTCAGATGAGACCGGTCGTAGACCTGTCGTATCTGAACCTTCACATTTACAACGAGTCATTCAGAATGTTAACAGTACACCAAATCAGGCTAACACTTCCGCCGGGAGGTTGGATGTGTTCCCTAGACCTGACAGACGCTTATTGGCACGTATCGGTAAACAAAAGATTTCAAAGGTTTCTGGCCTTGCAGATCAGGTATCAAAATTTTGTTTTTCAGAGGATGCCATTCGGTTTGAACCTAGCACCTCGATTATTCACGAAATTAGTCCGGCAAGCCCTGATGCCATTGTTAAAGCAAGGAATCAGAATTTTGTGGTACCTAGACGACTGGCTGGTGGTGGCAGAGACAGAGCAATTATGCATCAAACATGTCAACATAACTTTAAATCACGTCAAAACTCTAGGGTTCAAGGTAAACCTGGTAAAGTCAAACCTTGTTCCCTCACGAGTGGTTCAGTGGATAGGGCTGGTTTGGGACACAGCTGCTCTCACTCTGAGTCAGAGTGTGGACAATCGAAACAGGTTTCGCAGGAAACTGTTCATGTTTCTTCACAGTCTGACTACGACATGGAGGATCTGGGAGTCTCTGGTCGGCTCTCTCAACTGGATTCAACTAACTGTAATGTTAGGCCGGTTGAAAGTAAAACGTTTAATATTGGAGGGCAACAAATATTTCCCACTCTTACCGGCGGGAAAGTTATGGCGCATACCAAAATTAATCCACACCTTACTAGCGGTCTGGGCGAAGAGGGAAATGTTGCACTCAATAATGTCATGGACCTCTCCTCCGCCAACGGTATGGGTAGACACGGATGCGTCAGGCACAATAGGTTTGGGTTTTCAATCAAACCAGGGGCACCAGGGTCAGGGTCTTTGGTCCCACTTAGAAATCTCTCACATCAATGTCAAAGAATTACTAGTCCCCTTGTATTTCCTTCAGGCTCACGGCTCTACTTTACGGGGCAAGTCGGTGGCCTTTAGAATGGACAATCTGAATGCAGTTCACTGTATTCAGAAACAGGGGTCAACGAGATCACGGAAGTTGCTAAACGTGTCGGAAGAGATTTTTACTCTAGCCAACAGGCTAGACATTTATCTTCACGCATCTTATCTCCCAGGCGTAGCAAACGTCTGGGCAGACGCTCTGTCCCGGCGACAGAGCACGACAGTAGAATGGGAGCTCAAGCAACCCATTTTCAACCTAATGATTGCAGAGCTCTACCATCCACAAGTGGATCTGTTTGCGTCCGAGGAGACTCACAAACTCCCTCTATACCTCACCCGCTGTACGAGAACGCCGGCAGGGGGGCCAGACGCCCTAGTGACAGACTATTATTGTTATTATGTGAGATGCCGAAGTCTCCAACCAGGGTGCAGAAACACCATCAAGATCAATCCACACAAAACACCCGGAGGCACTGGAGAGAGACTATGGCAACTTAGGAAAAAATAAAAACATACACTGTATACTGTACCGTACACATACACATATTAAACACAGATAACATATTATGCAGTGGAGGATATCAAGCTTAAATATAATACAATAAAATAGAATAAAATAAGTTTAAAAATTTGAATTAATGCTGCAAAAAAGCATCAACTCTAGACTTAAAAATGGAGATATTAGCTGAATTGACTAGCTCATTTGGCAACTTATTCCACAAGTCAACCATGGCCGGCACAAAACACCGTGAAAACTGTGTAGTAGAAAAATTAACACGGCTCATGGCAAGATAATTAAGATTGCTTGTGAATCTAGTTGCACGAGCCCGGACATAGGGCCCAGGCAGAACCCCATGTAAGGGATGCTGAGGGTTGTTAAAAACTTTAAATAAAAGACTAAGGGCACCAACTTTACGTCGATGACACAGATCAAGAGACAAATTAGGTAGAATAAAACTGATGGAATTTAGCGACCTGTCAAGCAACTTGAGATGGCAGTCAGCTGCTGACAACCAGACAGGTGAGCAGTACTCGAAATGTGGCAAAATAAAAGCATAAAAAGACTTGATAACTGTGGCGTCACAAGCAAATGTTTTATAAACCTTGCGAAACAGACCAATTTTTTGGGAAATGGAAGAGGAGAAAGAACGAATATGCTTTTTCAAAAGACTGGAACAGATGGAGCTTCATCTATCTGTTTCCGCCGCCAGACGCGTCACTAATGTGCCACGTAGTGAACAGACTACGAGATTATCGAGGCTTAGTCTCGCTAATCGCGCCCCTGTGGCCGGCGCAGTTATGGTACCAGCAATTGAAGACGTGGTGCCCGCACCCGGTGTCGTTCCCGGTCGAGTATTTCCACTTAGACACGATTGGCAACCTAGCGACCTCGCTGACTTTTGCATTATGGACATTCAGGAGGCCAAGTGGCTAGCACCATATGGTAGAGATGTGACCAATAAATTAATAAATCAATATACAGTAAAAGTCCGTTAATCCGACGACCGATGATTCGAATCTCCCAATAGTCCGAATTTTTCAATTTGAGGCCAAATCCGAATTCACCCGATGGTCCGAATTTCAAGAAGTCCCAAAGTCCCCTTTTTGAGGCATTAGGCCACTCAAATGACACATAATGGAGCACACACATATCATATGTTCATGAATTCACTTTAAAAGTTTACCATTGTCATTGTAGCCTATTACCTACTTCAAAACATTAAGATTAATGGTCAAAGGAAGCTACAATATAAACGTAAACACCTTCTTCTTCTTCCACATCGTCTGCTAGAGAGTTTGTTTTGCTCTTGAACGCATCCTTGGGACGCTCCGATGCGCTACTGGCTTGCACCGCATTTTCTGGAAGCGCATTCAGTCTTGAGCTTGAAAACGCACCTTTGGACGTATTAGTCTTGAGCTTGAAAACGCACCTTTGGACATTCCGATACGCTACTATTTATAGTTCAGTGATCGGAGCGTCCCAAGGGTGCTTTCAAGACAACAAGACAAGGGTGCTTTCAATACAATATAATATAACAGAGCATGTCACAAAAGGAAAATCACAAAAGGAAAATTACAAGAACCTCTCAGGGAAGTGCCGTTGTTAAGGCATTACTTCCCGAACCACATCTGATCTTCAAGAGCAAGACAAACTCGCTAGTAGACGGAAGAAGAAGAAGACGTTTATATCAGCAGATTCCTTTGACCATTAATCTGAATGTTTTGAAGTAGGTAATAGGCTACAATGACAATGGTAAACTTTTGAAGTGATTTCATGAACATATGATATGTGTGTGTGCACCATTGTGTCATTTGGGTGGCCTAATGTCTCAATGTTTTCGTTATACACAGGTTCATAGGGGTAAAGTCCGATAATCCGAAAAATCCACTAATCCGAACGAGGGCCGGTCCGCTGCCCTTCGGATTAACGGAAGTTTACTGTACTCAGTCTACGAAACGACAGTATCAATCACATTGGCAAGCCTTTACTTCTTGGATCATTAATACAGAACAAACTGTGCCCTCAGTGGCGTTAGTTTTTAATTATTTGAATTATCTGTTTGAGCAGAAACGTTTATCTGTGGTAACGTTAAAAAATCACTTAACTGCGATTAGAGTGCCCTTTTTAGACCTTACAGGTCTCTCTATACCGGTAGCGGAGGAAACAGGTTTTATGAGAGCATGTTTTAAGCTCCGCCCACCTCCCCGTCAGCTCATGCCTACTTGGTCTCTGGACAAAGCTTTGTCTTTACTTCACTCTCGTCTGTACCAAAATACTGCAGATTTTGCATTACTCTTAAAAAAGGCTGTATTCCTTTTGGCTTTGGCCACCGGGAACAGAGTGTCTGAGCTGGCGGCGATGAGCAACACACCTAATTGCCTTAGGTTTGGTAGACTTAATGAATGTCTTCACATTGCACCTTCCCCAGGATTTGTAGCCAAGAATGAGCACAGTGCACACGTGTTTTCGGAGTTCACTGTGCCGGCGTTAAAAAGGGGAAAGGTGCACCATAATCTATGTCCAGTGCAAGCTCTAACCAAATATTTGAGGGTAGCTCCTCTAAACCCCCAAGGTGCTTTATGGGTAGCAAGTACGGGTAAACGCTTACTGAAACGGAGATTGGCTTCTCTTTTGGTCGAAGTCATTAAAGAGAGTAATCCCGGCGTTGTGGGTAGGGCCCACGATTTACGCAAATGGGCAGCCTCTTTACGTTTCCTGAAGAACTTTTCAGTAGAAGATATTACGTCCACACAGTTGTGGGCTTCTAATCATACGTTTTTGACTAGATACTTGTCAGTTGCTCTAGACAAACCTTCCTTACCATGTATAGCTTTAAGCTTTAAGGCTTTAAGTCTAGGTGGCCCTTCAGTCACTTTTGTTTACTTTCAAGAAAAAGGGGGGGGGGGGGTGCAGTCAGTGTAACATAGGACACCCTAGACCCCGCCGGAGTGTAAGAGCTGTGATATAAATTGTGGATAATGTGATATGAAAATTTCTCTGTTCTATTCAGGGCGAGAAATTGTGCTAGTACAATGTTAGTACAAACAACAGGGTTGTTATAGTAGTTTTAGCTGTGAAAGCAATTTAGTATTAAACAGTGGAGATATTTTGTAAAATATTTCCACGAATATGATGAGGTTTTATGTGCACATGTAAACTTATAACTTTTTATTTTTGTCACCACTCGTTGAGTGGGGTGCCTTTGTAACTACAGATCTGTTCACAGAATCTCCAGAGTTACCCTTTTTTGTCAAGCAGGCTTCTTTGAAGCATGCACGTGCTTGAAACCCTTTTTTGTATATATATGGGCTACGCCATATTTAAATATATTTTCAAAGTAAGAATACTATGTGGTTGTTTGATTATCTGCTTTTCTAGAGTTATGATATGATTACGAATGTCCCCCTCCAGTCTTAGAAATCAGGCATGTTCGTCAATGATGGAGGGGCCACTAATAAATTATAGGTTTGACTCCTGCAAGGAGATAAAGAAAACCTAATATTTAGTAGCTGCCCCGTAATCATTGACGACTGGGGCCCTCCCGACCATCCCCTTCCCATTCGTTGATGTATTAAGGATTTTGGTTTACTTGATATGTCAGTGAAGGAAGAATGACGCCTGAATCAGCGTCTGGTCAAAGATCCACACAAGTACATCCACGATATGATGGAAAGCTTATTGGATAGTTATTTTTATTTTCTTTTTGTTTTTATTTTTTACGAAGTTTTTTCGTAGTGAGAACCCAATTCATAATGACTGAAGCCATGAGTGAGGTCGCGTGCGCTCATGATGAAGGCTCCTCAGATTTTAAATGCTCTGCGCGGTAGATTCAAACTACGGCGGATTAGTGTTTGAAGAGGATGCCTTATGTAATAGGCATGTTCGTCAATGATGGAGGGGCCACTAATAAATATTAGGTTTTCTTTATCTCCTTGCAGGAATCAAACCTATAATTTGGTAGTAGTCTTGGAAAATCCAACGTCAAGGCTATTAACCTAATTGCAATGACGACTTGTCTATTTTGACTGCTATGTCGTCATTCCAACCGCGGTTAAAAAAAAAACGTCTAGAGTCTACTCCTTATCTTGCTCTAGGAGACGTTGTACATTAACCAAAACTACCACCGAAGGTGAAAAAAGAATAGAAGAGAAGAAAAAGGGGTTTACCTTAGTTACCGCTTAAGGCCCATCCCGTGTTCCGTCATGTGCAGATCCCTGTCGAACGTGCGCATGAGCGACCCTCTCTTGTTATCACATCTCACGTCAGCAGAAGAACGCGGATGGGCAGGGGTCCGGCGTGAGGGAGGGTATTATGTACATTGGATTTTCCAAGACTACTACCAAATAGTAGGTTTTCCTATTTGGTAGGTTGGGAGGTACGTCAAACCTCCCAATTTGTTAGTAGTCTTGGCAAATCCAACGTCAAGGCTGCGTAACAAATAGGAGGAGGACATTCAAGCCCAACATACCAAAAAAAACAATGCATAAAACAAAATTATGAATGACAAAGACACAATTTAAACAAGAGAGTTTAATAAAAGAGTGAAAAACTGAGGAGTAGCTAAAAAGAACAGTTTTAACACGTGCCCGTCATTCATAGTAATGCAAAAACATAGACTTGTCTTAAACCAAAAAGGTACTGTACCCAAAATCCCTTTTCTTCCAAAACCAACAAAAACAGTGAACACAATAACAAAGCACAATTTTCAATGTGGCAAAAACACTTATGTACTGTATACATAATCCCAAACTTGCCATCAAGTGTTGCAAACCCGTAATCCCCCCCCCCCTCTTTTACAATGAAAACAAAGTAAAAGAAAGATGGAAAAGGGGGGAAGACCAGGTATCGTCGCCAGAGCCCTAGGAAACACGACTCCCGAGAGCTATCACCGGCCGAGGGGGTCGAACACTGGACATGGAGAGGTAGGAGGAGATGAAGGAATGGAGATACCTTTACCTTTAGATGTGTTCGCCGCTCTTCTAGCGGCACCAAGGAGCGCGACGCCCCTCGTTATGGGTGGTGATTTGGTGCAGTAGACTGTTTGAAGCGACAGCTCGCTCCCTTGCGAGGATGGGCTCGTCTGGCACTTTTTCGACATCTAGGGCTCTCTTGAAGTTGTCTAACGAGATGTCCCTCATGTCTCTTACTCGCCGTGGGAGTTTGTTGAAGAGACATGGGCCTCTGTGTGATAACCAGCCCTCTCGCAGAGAGCCCATAGCACCCCTGTTATTCATCCGGGGGATTTCGCATTCCCAGCCTCTCCTATCACTGAATTTCATGACTATCGGAGTATGTAGGTTTGGTACTAAACCCTCTGCGATTTTCCATGTGTATATTATTAGGTAACGTTCTCTTCTACGTTCCACAAAACCGCTGAGGCGATGTCAGGTAAGGACCGACTTTGCAGGAACCGGAAGGCGGCAGCAAAGGATCGCACATCATGCGCAGAACCCCTACAAACAGGGTTACTGGCACGAATGGTCCGACAAATGTGGCGTCCTATCTACACCTGCGAGAGCCTCCCACCTGTCCGAGGAGACACCCACACAGCAGTACCCGAAGGCGGCGCCACAGACGCAACAGAGGAGTACAAGGCTGACACCGGGCACAACACACGGCGAGGATGCCCACGCCGTAAAGCCCGGACGGTGAAAGGCTGGAAAACGTGGGTCTCCCTCTCATTCGTGGCAACAAAATGAGGGGGCTAACGTGACGCCATGCAAGGACGGGGAGAATCGCACGCAGTCCTGGGGCCGTGACAATGCCGCTAGTGCAGACACCCGATACCCAGTGGCCAGAGCGACAAGGAAGAGTGTACGCCCGAGCAACGGAACCGGTGTAGCAGCCCGTGCAGACGTGGGTGAAGCCAGAAGGTCCAGAGCCCGCCCCAGATCCCACTGTGGAGGGACCTGGTGTGGAGGTGGTCGTTCCCGGAAGGCAGCCGTCATGAAGGAATCCAGCTCCTTCGGTGGAACGACCATCCCAGCGACGGACTCAAAGAACCCCAGGACGGCAGACAAATGGGGACGTATAGAGTCGACGTGAAAGTGACGTGTACGGAAGAGGTGAAACAAGGAGTGTAGGACGAGGGAAGGAGAGCCAACAGTCCGGCGAGTGTCCCGTATCCACCTAGTAAAAGACCTCCAGCGGGACCCGTAAGGCCCCCAAGGAGAAGTCGGCCAGGAACGCTTCAGGAAGGCAGGCAGGTCCCGTCCGTGGACTGGGAGCCACCGGGCCCCATGAACATCCACGACGCGAAGGCCAACGAGGTCCGCAGGGCCCCAACCTAGCTCAAGTGGAAGGCGGAGACAGGTAGAGGGACCGGACTCGGGCACCACCGCGTCAACTGGGCGTACCAAGCCCGTGCCGGCCACAGAGGCGCGAGTAGCCAGACTCTGTCGCGGTACAGCCGCAGCCTCGCGAGGACTTCGCACATCAACAGTGCGTCTGATGGCGGAAATATGTATATCGACAGCCACCTGTACCAGTCGACCATGAAAGCTTCCGGACCCCCCTCCGGAATGCGAGGCCGGAGGGACAGGGACGGAGGCAACTGGTGCGGCACCGTCGACACGAACAAGTCGACCTCCGGAACACCCCAGGAAGCCGCGAGGTCGTCGAACACAGTCTGTCGCATTGCCCATTCTACAAGAACGCCCCGTCCTCTCGACAGGGCGTCCGCCCACAGGGTGGCAGTCCCGGGCAGGGAGGAGGCATGCAGGGAGAAGGTGTGTCGGTCCGCGAGGAAGAACAACTTCACCGAGATCCCCAATAGAGTCAAGGACCTGGAGGACCCCTGCTTTTGGATACAGTGGACAGCTGTCTGAGTGTCCAACCCGAAGGCCACCGACTTTCCCCGAAGGGCCAGCGCGTGGTCCCTCAGGAAGAACAAAGGAACCAACAGTTCGAGGGCATGGATGTGTAGGGGTGTGATCCCCACTCATCTGCCGTGAAGTTGATGTCCCAGGTTTGATTGGTAACCTCACCCTACCTCGCTCGACGCATCTGTGTCTACCCAGATCGTCGGCGGGGGGGCGGTCCAGGGCACAGCCGCAGAGAGCGTGCCCCGAGCAACCCAGTGGCCGAAGTGTCTGCGAATGGTACGCGGGAGCGGCAGGAGCCGATCCATAGGGGTCAACGGAAACACCTCGGTGCCCATGAGGAGTAGGCGGCGTAGCCTGAGGCCCCCTAAGGGAATGGGCGGAGCGGCCCAATTCAGCGAACCCACTAACGAGTCCCAGAGCCACCCCGGGAGGGAGACCGAATGCAACACTGCGAAGACCTTCCGTCTAAGGTGCACCGTGTGTGGCAGACTCTGGGTCACCGTAGCGCTGGACAAATTCCATGCGAGACCGACCCACGGCACGACACGCGACGGGGTCAAGCGTGACTTGGGAATACCGATGGGGAACCCTAACTGTGCGACGTGGCGAACGACTGTGAGGGTGGTGCGTACGCACAGTCCTAGGGCTTCGGAAACTATCAACCAATCGGCCAAGGAAAACAGGATCTGGAGCCCGCTCCTGAGGAGAGGACCCAGAACCTGCTCTACCAGTGTGGAGAAGATCCGCGGCGCGATGTGGAGACCGAAGGGAAGTCTGTCGAACAGGAACACACGATCGGAAGTCCGAACGGCCAAGAATCGCTGGAATCGAGGACGGAGAGGAACGAGCCAAGACGCATCCTGGAGGGCCAGCGACACTACCCACGACAGAGGGCGCAGGGCCAGGCGTACCTGGGGTAGCGGCAGCATCCGAAGCCGCGGGTGCACGATGTGCCCGTTGAGGGCCGACAGATCCACCACCGGGCGCATCGCGTCGCAGTCCTACATCGGCACCAGAAATACACGGGAGAAGAAAACCGGGCGACCGGCGTTCACCCTCTTGACGATTCCCTGCTCGGGCATGGATGTGAACACGTTGGCCACCTCTGAAGAGACGGGCCGGCGTCAGTGACAAGAGCGGAGTGGGGGTCTGGACCTCCATCTCCAGGTTAGACCCCTCCGCGCAATCCGCCGCCCCCACGTCCCCCGCGGCCATCGAGGGGCACAAGGGCGAAAACAACCCGTGGGAGCTCCCGAGAGGAGGGGAGCGACCCGGGCGGCTAGGCGAGAAGGAGAACAAGGAGACCGACCCGGAGAACCTACACATTGTGTTGACGTGGAGGTACCCCCGGTACGGTCCTTGCGGTCATGAGCGCCACGTTGACCTCCTCTACGCCCCTCCCACTTCGTCGAAAAGGGCGGGCCACCCCAACCCCTGGCCGTCGCGGGTCTGACCCCGTCGAAGGGCCGCCGGAAGTGGAAGGCCGGCCAGCCACGACACGGCGGGGATGAAAGGGGGCAAGAACAGAAGTGCGAGGCGGAACCGACGCACTGGCCTGCAACGACCCTGTCCTGCACCCGTGCATGGCGGCAGCACTTGCAGCAGCACCCCAAAGAGGACCGGCAGAAGGACGGGACTGAGAAGACCCCGCTCGCGACACAGCGCGTCGTCGTGTGTCGGAAGCAAAAAAGCCCCGACGTATATAGCGCAGAGTACAACAAACCCTGACGAATATCCAAGGGGCCGTCCAGCAGAACGAGGACCGTACCGTCCGGCGGCGCCGAGTTGCCACGCACAAAACCGCCTTCAGCTCGGGAACCAAAGACACCGCGAGCCGAAGGTGGATCCGCCGAATGCGGTCCAAACCCTCGCGAAGAACACCTGGGGCAGACGCCTCGAGAAGCCGCAGGTGGTGAACAGAAGGCTGGAGGGAACCGAAAAGACAAGAGAAGAAGTTCGGCACCCACCGTCGCAAGGGAAAATCCCTGTCGACAGAGGACTGATCTGGGTGAGAGAAGAACGGGGTAGCAACAGAACAAAGTTCAAGAACGGGCGTGCATATCCAGGACCAGAACGCGCCGTCCAACCCGCCGACAGACACAAGAGGAGGCAAAAGCAGTGATGACTCCGGGGGAGGGACTGAAGGAGAGCCGGCGACGGAACGGTTGGCGAAGTCGAAGGCCTCAGCAAACCAGGCCCCCAATGGGAGAGGGTGATCGAGCAAGATGGCTAAGCCAGGCGTACCGTCGTCGCACAAACCCGTCCCATAGGAGGACAGTCCCGTCAACACAGCCAGGGACTGAACATCCTGAAGGATGTCCCGGCGGCTGAAGTCTGACCAGAGCGTAGGCCTGCAGAAGGGAGGGGGACCGTAGCAGGGGTAGGTAGGGTGAGGCGCTGAGGGTGTGTCACCGCCAAGAAGCGCGATAAGAGGGAGTCTTGGATCGACTCCAAGCGCCCGTCGATGCGTGACACAACCCTCCCCTGCATAGCCGACAATCGATCCGAGAGAGGCGACCCCCCCCAAGATTGGTCGGCCCGCAGGGGCGAACGTGAGAGGGAGCGAGACCCACGACACGAACCAGCAGCGTCGCGGCCCAAGGAAGGCGAGCGACGACGGTTGTGTCGCCGCTGAGGGACTCGGCCCCGATCACGAACGCCCGAGGAGGAAACAGCACCATCCCCCTCTTCCAGCGACACGGCAGCCCCTGAGAAAGGGGACCCCGAAACCTTGCTAAACCCCACCGAGCCAAGAGGAGGGGTACCCCCCTGGTGAGACGGTAAGTGAAGGTCAGGGATAGAAGAAGGAGGAGGAGCAGGACGATGGGAGTGGGAAGGCTGGCCGGGTGAAAAGAGGTCAGAAGGAGCCGCGGGGGGAAACAGAGCAAGGATCCCCGGGGCTGAGATAACAGGGCGGCCCGACACCGAGGCGGAGGAGGGAGGGACCTCCACCGTGGGACGAGACCGTGAAGAAAGAATGGGCACTGAAGCAGGTGAAGTAGGAGAAGCAACAACATCCTGGCGGACCCTCCTGGACAGTGTAGGAGGAGGGAGCAGAGGGCCAGCTACAGCATGAACAACCGTGCGCGGAGAGGACAACGTAAGAGGAAGTCGTCTGGGCTGGGGAAGCGGGCGGAAGGGAGTAGAGCCCCTATCCGTAGAAGCCAGGGGAGGGCGCACAGGGGCAGAGCCGCTAACCCCGGCCTCAGGGCGAGAACCATGACGAGGGCGATGGGCGTCGTCAAGGCGATCAGGAGGACGACGAGGGGCAGTAGAGGACGGGCGACGAGGCGAGCGAGAGCGCGGACGGAGCTGGGGATCCCCCCGACGACGTGACGACCGGCTGCGGGACCCAGGGGAGAGGGCCCGAGCAGGGAGAGGGCCAGGTGAACAGCCTTCAGTCGGGTCAGGGATACCCAGGGCGACACGGATCCGGTCGGCAACAAAGGCCGGGGAACGGTGGCCCACAGTCCTAATGTGGCGGGAGACTATCGCCCACACCGACTGAAGGGAAGCAGAGGCCACTGCCGCCGCTGAGGAACCAGGGCTATGGTGCACCACATCCACCAGGGCCAGACATGGGCCACACAGAGCAGGGAGGGAGGCCTTAGAGGACACACATTGCGAGTGGCGCAAGCAGGATTAGTGGCACTCCAAGCACGGGGAGCTACAACCATGGCGAAAGCAAGGCATCCGACCTGCACTGGAAGAACACACACCATAATCAGCACGTCGACGGAGTAAGGGTAGAGAATGTCCAATAAGAACCAGGGAATGAGCATGGGGATACAGGAACACGCATGCAAATCGGTATCCGTACTCACCCTAAACCGGGAGCACAGAGGTAGGTGAGTAGGGCGGGCGAGGTGGAAGAGCACTAGCAGAACCTGCAAAGATGGAGAAAGTGTTAACCACCACTCAACATCTTACATGCAGGGCCTATAACACCAGTAAAGTGCACACACCAAAATAGTATCAGGCAACAAGATGACATAAAAAAAGGTCAACAGTGAAAGCCAACTATTACCGCAAATTTGCGGGCCAATGGAGGCATAACCGTACCGACACAACCCTCCCGCATCTTCGCGGGACCCCCCAGCGATCTCCGCAAATTTGCGGGGAGCCGAAACGTCCCAGAGGACCGAATCGAGCTCCCGCAAATTTGCGGGACCGGGCGAGATGGTCCGGCGCCGAAAAAGCGAGAGGAGCGTCTAGGGAATACCAAAAAAGGCCACAAAAATGCGTCATCTCCTTATGAACTCCAAGCGATGATGGTCATCAAGCTGAGCAGTGTCTTCCTTGATATATGAGCCTAACTCAACCGGTAAAGGGAGAGGCAAGGAAGACACACCAGGGGAGAGGAGGCACATCCCCCAGGAACCACCCAACCCACAGAGATAGAGCAAAGCCCATGAGGAGAAGTGGCAGGGAGGGTGGTTTCGCACAAACAGGGGCCCCCCTGGGGTACCCCTGGATTGGGCAAAAGACTATGAAAGGATGGAGGTGAAACAGGAAGGGAAAACAAAAACCAGTAACGAAACTGGTGAGAAAAAGGGTGGCCTAGCCGTGAGCAGAGAATGTGTCAGGTGCGTAAAAACCCTGTGGTGTGAAGGAGGGGCACCCCTGGGGTACCCCTGGAAAATCACAAACCACCTTTCGCCCAGGTCCTTGAGACACAGTGAAGGCTCGAAAGGGGGGACTCGGGAATAACGCTAATAATGCGGCCGACACAAACTCTACAAACAGCACCGCCACCATCGAAATCTCAGATTGTTTACCAACATTACACCTTAGGCTATGAAAAAATGAAAACTCATAGGGGCATAGCAATTCCTGAATGAGAAAACGAGCTAGGCTAAAATAAGCTAAAAGCTAAACTATGCCCAGACTAACAGGAAAAAAGAATATGAAAAGAGAAAGAATGAAAAACATATACGAGGAACGCCAGGCGCCCCCGTACCTTCGGTAGGCTATTTCCACACGCGTCTCCATTATACACACTTAGGAGCCCATTTACGTGTGCCCTAGATCACGTAACATCTGTCTAACAAAAAAGAAGGCCAGATAAGCCGAAAACGAACCTAAACAGGGTGAATTAAAGGAGCACAACAAAAGCGGACTCAATCAATGGAGGCGCGTGAAAAAATGATAACAAGAGAGGGTCGCTCATGCGCACGTTCGACAGGGATCTGCACATGACGGAACACGGGATGGGCCTTAAGCGGTAACTAAGGTAAACCCCTTTTCCTTCTCTTCTATGCTTTTTTCACCTTCGGTGGTAGTTTTGGTTAATGTACAACGTCTCCTAGAGCAAGATAAGGAGTAGACTCTAGACGTTTTCTTTTTTAACCCCGGTTGGAATGACGACATAGCAGTCAAAATAGACAAGTCGTCATTGCAATTAGGTTAATAGCCTTGACGTTGGATTTTCCAAGACTACTAACAAATATAGAAATATAGCTTATCTAAGTTATTTTATGTGGCGCGAACTGGCGTGTTTACTATGACGTAACTAGCCAATGGCGGGAACTCTCGACATGGGAAATGGGTGAATCTGTGTTTTTTTTTATTTGAGAAACTCTTTTAATTTGTATGCATGTTTACAGCTCAACATTTGGCTTTACCACTGTCAAGGGACCGCGATATATAAATTGAACAGAAAACTATAATATCATTACGAAATAGGCCTTAGAACTGAGTTCCCTCAACTCTGGACCAGGCTAAACATGCATAAACACTGCATGTATATTAATTGCTGGCGAGCTGGGATTATTTCTTGATGTGCACCACATCATCAGGACGTTGGTCGATCTTTTGCAGAACTTGAGTATTGAATTGAAAGGTATTAACTACGAAAAACAGACCTCACTGTTCAGGACCGCATATGTTGTTTACAAACGGCGTCTCTACACAATGGAGTCACTCCAGCTGGCTGAAAATGCCAATTCGTCACCAACGACTATATATATATTAGTATTTTGTTCTGGAGTTTAATGGAATTATATCGATATTGCCCATATACATAAATTACAGTATATTCATGCCAAGTTATGACCCTGCATTAATCTTCGTTTTTTCGTTCATCCCTGTAGTTCACCTTTAACCCTCCAGCCCCGGCTATTATATTATATATATTCCCCGAAATCCGGGGATTTTGGCCGAAAAACGTCTACGCCTAAGCTACCGATCTTTGTTATTTTGCTTGCTTCCGCATTCCCGCGCATCCCCAAGCGTAGATGTGTTTCGTACCTGTAGAATGGCGTTAAGTAGAGCTCTCTAAGTCAACTGGTTCAGTTGTGATGATTTAATTGGAGATAACTTTATGGCAAAAACAGCCACTTTACACTACTTTTCGATACTTAACAATAACATACAGGCACACACGAACAAGCGACGCGCTCCTTCTTGTGGTCGGAGATGCGCGGCGTCGGTCCAGCCGGCTGTTGTTTACATGCGTCGGACGGACGCCTCGCACACCAAGCTTACAGGCTTTCAAGCTGCCGGAGCCTCAGCACCCCTCCGGGTTGTGCGGGGGGTGTTTTTTATGGGTGCCTCAGAGCCTTTCCGGGTCTGATGGGTTAAAGTATACTGTATATGTTTTGGAACAATTATGAAGATATAAATTTGGATGTTGGAGTCAAATGTTGTGCATGTATTTACCTAATTGTATTTACCTAATTGTAGTTTACAGGAGTTGAGCTAAGCTCGTGTTGTCCCGTCTCTCAGTCTACTTTCATCCAATTTTTTCTTGAAAATATGGATGTTCCTTGCCCCTACCACCTCCTCCTCCAGCCTATTCCATTTGTCAATACATCTATAGGGGAAGCTAAACTTCCTGATATCGTTCTTGCAGGTAGGTCATTTTACTTTGTTGCTGTGGCCTCTAGTTATTTCTGTATCCATAATTATTATGTGTGTGAGAGAGAGAGAGAGTTAAGGCCAATTATGCATTATTTTAAAGCAGACAGTAAGAGGCTAACTAAATTATACATAATTCTGGTGAAGTTTAACCCGGTGAGACCCAGCGTCGCACGTGTTGCGTCGGCAGTCTTTGATCACCAACTCCCAGCGACGCATCACGTGCGTCCGACATATAAAAACACTTACGTGGCTCGTAAGGTAGGAAATGGCGGGAGAATAGGAGGGGGAGGTACCGTAGTGTGTGTGGGAGCCGGGCCAGTAGGTGTGAGCGGGCCGAGACAGCCGCGCGGCTGGTGGTGGTGGGCTTAGTGGGGATAGTTTACACCCCTAGTTCACCGCCACTTTGAACCTTCATTACTCCGGTCGTATGGGAGCTAGAGGCTTGAGATTTATGTGAGATACTCCTTAGGATGTATGCCGTACAATGCCATACTCAGTTTTTACCCTAGTGCTCCCGGGCGGGTGGTCATGCGGGGGAGACGAACTATTGAACCCCCCCCCCCGCCCCCCAAATGACCGAAATGATTTTTTTTTATTTTTGTCTTCATTTCTCACCATTCTCTTCCATTTTGGCTCAACAATTTTTTTTGAGGCTCCCCCCCCCCCCCCAAATGTCAGGTGATTTTTTTTTTTTTTTTTTTTTTTTCATTTCTCATCCTTGTCTTCCATTTTAGCAAACAAAAAAAATAAGTTAAAATGGCTTGGGACTGGGGTGAACAAAATATTATAACTAGCCGGGGCTCAACGGGTTAATTCAGTTTTAAAATATTATTTTATTTAGCAAATATGCAGAGGTTAATTTGGAATTATGAAGTCTAATTTTGTACTTTAGCACAATAAAATGTCTTTTAATTGATAAATTCTTGATTTTAGCCAATCCAACTCACATAATTTTAACATTATGCCAATTAATACACGTGGCCGTACCATCCCACCATTCTGGCCGAACCATCACCACTGGTAGGGATTCTTACAGTTTCTTACAGTAGATCCTCTGGAAAAAGGCAAACTAGGCCTGTGTATCCAGCTCAGTGCCAGTACTTGCACTGCTGCGGTCGTTCACGGTGTTGGCGGCGGCGGTAGCAGACGCAACATTTTTACTATTCTGTATTTTTGCTTTATAATCAAACTAGGGATGGTTCGGCCGATTTAGAAACTTGTGTTTCGGGAACTAGGCCTATAGCTCAAAAATAAAAAGAGCTAAGGGTTTGATATACAGTAAACCCTCACTATCTCGGACTAATTGGGGGGAGACCACTTCCGAGAAGCCCGATTTTCCGAGATGTCCGAAGTCCGACTTATATCCGACTTAAGAGAGGGAAAATTCCGAATTAGAAGAGGGAAGTCCGCGTCAGAGAAAATTGAGCTAATTTTTTTTTTTTTACATGTGAAATTCATCATATCAATGACAAATACGAACCTTATTATGTTTTCAGGGACAGTACAGTAATATTAACACTTCAATTAAAAGGCACAGGCTTCAATTCATCCTAAAATCACTTAAAACCGAGTGAGAGAACATTGTAAACCGGACACAAATCCCGTCCAACTCGGAAATTTCCGAGATATACAGGGACATTTCCGAGAGGCCGATGCCATTCTGAGAAGTACGGGTTTCCGACTAAAAAGAGTCCGAGTTAGCGGGGGTTTACTGTAATCAGGCTAAAGAACCAAATACCGAGGCAACATTTTAACATCAACTAGATTATACTACTGCTTAAACCTGAATTTATATAAATATTTAAAAAAAAGTGGCCGAACCATCACCGCTCTCCCTTACAAATAAGCAAAAGACTCACTATCCGGACGGAAGAGTGACGAGTGAAGAGAGGTCGGGAACCACACGTCCGCTTGGCGCAGACCCACGGAGCGTAAGGAAGAGGACGTGCAGCGTCTCAATGCAAACCCACGCTAGGAAAAACGCGTAAAACAGAGAAGAGCTTTAATCTTTTCCTTTTATTTTTTTTTTAATTAGTTTTTTCGTAGTGGCTTAACCCTTCCCGCCCGGGCTCGCCATCCTAATGACAGCATTGAGATCCGGGCAATCTGGCCGAAAAACGTCTTTAACCCTTGGGATCCGGGAGGCCTCATATGAGGCAAAACGTATTTTGGTTAGGAGTCCGGGAGGCCTCATATGAGGTAAAAAGCGTGGCTAAAAATCGCCGCTAAAATCATCATAACTCGGCAACCACGCATCGTAGCGATGTCATCTCAACGGCAGTCTACAGACAACAAGATGTTCTACAATTTGCAAAAAACCTGACTGCTCTAGGTGGTCTCAATCAGTAGCTACTGAATTATGAAGCTTGACTGTACAAAAATGGCCCCGGACACAGCGAACCGCCTCATATGAGGGCCCCTGGATCCGGAGGGTTAATAGGCTACCCGTATCTTTGTTAATTTAACTGCTAGAGAATTCCCATGCATCTCTTAACGTAGGTGTGTTTCGTATCTGTAGACTGGCTTTGAGTAGAGCTCTCTAGGTCAACTGGTTCAGTTGTGATGACGATTTCCGTGGAGAGAGTTTCGATGTAATGTTAGCAATATCAGACACTTTTCAACACTAAATCTGTTCTAGCAGACAACAGAATAACAAACTCCGACTCTTCTTCTTGTTTTCGGAGGTGCAGTGATGCAAAGACAGGCTTTGTTTACATACGTCGGACGCACAGCTTTCAAAACGCGCTTAATAGGCTTTCAAGCTTACAGATTTTAAAATGACACCCGGGCTCCTGCCCATCTGCCGCGGTGTCATTTTAAAATGCTGCCTGGCCGGGAAGGGTTAAGGACGAGTCCGTAAGTAATTATGAGCGTACGCTTACGATGAATTGGTCTCTACCCTCCGGGGCGGGTGATTTGAACAGCTGACTCTAGAGTTCAAAGAGAGCCATTACTGTACTGTATAAGGCATATCGTCAATGATGGAGGGGCCTCTAATAAATATATCCATGCACTGCTTTATTACTGAACCAAAATACTACATTGCTTACTCAAATCTCAAGTATTTTCAATTATGTATTTCGCACGCACACGCATGTGATATATAAAGGCATCCTAGCTTGACAAAACACAAAATATAACCTGGCTACAAACACAATTTTGTATAGGCTATTAGAGTTGTGATCGATTTCCCGCCAATTTCGGAACGGCACGAAAATAAAGTCTAATTTATTCCCATAAGGCCTGTACTAAACTTTACGACCCTGTTCCCTTCTAATACAGTATCTACTATGATAACATCTTACTCTAAGTACATTTTTTTATCAACATGACTCCTATACAAATGTCATTGTTCCCAAAATTGATGAGATATGACGGTAAAATAAACTTGAACATTCTCCTATCTATTTCTACATAATAAACTATATTAAATCTATTTCAACTATTTAACTGAATACATTATTCACCTAGATACACCAGATTACTACTACCAGACGAAAACATGTATGTTAAACATAATACAGGGAGGAAACTCGAGCTCCCCCCAAGCATCTGATAGCAAGTCCATAGGCTATCCCACCACAGGTATGAAGAGGAGGCTAGGCTATGTAGACAGCGAGATCTGGAACTTGTCACAACAGCTTGTTGTTGTTCCCCAAGCTGCCTGGCCGAACAGCCCCGAAGCCCAGAGCAAAGCCAAGGCCACAACCGAGCGCCCCCACAGAACCCTCCCTGCTTACCACAATAAAGCCTGGGTGACCGAAGCCACTCCATGGCGGGGAGCTGAGGAGGGTGCGGAAACGCCAGGGAAACCAAAGCCCCACCCAGGGCCCTGTGCCCCTCAGCAATTATGAAGAGAAAGTTGAGGGGCAAAGGAAAAATGTGACACTTTCGCTTCCAATCTTGATAGATTGGGAGGTCAATCCACGGAAGAGACGCCGTCACTTGAGATCTAGAGAATATATAAGTAAAAGGAACAGTCGAGTAAGCTATGGGTATGGCAGAGATCGCTCAGTTCTCACTCTGATAGACCAGCCCATCACCACATGACTAGAACCCAATCCTCTCAGCATCAGCTAGGAAAGGCCCTAGAAAGCCGCCTTTGGCGAGGGGATAGCTCCCCTATTTCAACCCTTTTCGGGGTTGGGCACCCGCCTACAACAGCTTGTTGTTGATGTTGATGTGTTTATTTTATGCTAGCCCACTGGGCCAGGGCCCTCATAAGGCTAGTGTTCGGTGAGGAGGTGCAAAGTCAAGTCATGTAACTGTCAGTAATCAGATATCATAAAGTTTGGTGGCTCTCAGAAATTGTCGGAGAGGAGCGAAAGTGAAGGAGGTTGACTCAGAAAGAATAGAGTGTAATGAGGCATGCTGCAGGAATCGTCGTCGTTCTGGCTCATACGCCGGATAGACACAGAGAAAATGATGGACTGTTAATGGGGTGTGACATAGTTGACACTCAGGCAGTAGATCGCGAGGGGTGGTCATCAAATAACCATGAGTAAGACGCGTGTGACCAATACAAAAACGCGTTAAAACCGTTTGGTCCGCTCGACATGAAGAAAGACGAAGGCCACAACAGCATACCTACGCAAAACATGGGAGTTACCTTTTCGACCAATACCGATAAGGACAGAATAGTAGGATAATTTGATAAACACGGTAGCACCAACAATTTTGATAATTTTCTATCTATCTATCTATTGCCTGATGCCGTGATCCCCGAAGGGGTGGCCACGAACGAACCACCCCAATGCACCTCTGTCCCCAGTCAGTCGACGCCCCTCCCCCCAACCAGCACCGCCTTCGTTCATGTACTTCCTCACTCCATACTTCCACCTCTCATTCGGTCTACCTCTCCCTCTCTGTCCCTCCACCTCGCTCTCGTACACCCTCTTAGTCATTCTCTCGCTTTCCATACGTTCCATATGGCCGAACCATCTCAAGTTGTTCCTTTTCACACTTTCCAGCACATCTACTTCCACACCACACCTCCTTCTTACTTCCTCATTAGTCTGTCTATCCCTCCATGTAATTTTCTTGCTGTTTATTACAGTGTTTATATATGTATTTTTCATTATATATTTTGTTTTTCTGTACCATACCAAAATATTGGTACATACTCTTTACTGTTTTTTGTTTACATATATTTATATCTATAATTTCCACTTTAATATTTCAGTGTTGTGGGCATGAGAGTAGTCCAAGTGTATGATATAGACTCCAAGACTTACCTGTTCAAGCTGCAAAAGCCAGAACAGAAATGTATGCTACTGATGGAGTCCGGGTCCCGGATTCACACCACCGAGTATGAATGGCCAAAGAGCCCTGCGCCCTCGGGTTTCTCCATGAAGGTGAGTTGCACCTACTTATATATTACAATGCAATAAAATACAGTAATTTTAATTTGAAATGGGTCTCAACCAGGGAGATAGGAAGGGTGGAGTGGCCATCAGCTTGACAAATTGATAAGGGCGCACAACCCTATTTATTAGTGGCCCCTCCATCATTGACGAACATGCCTATTACATAAGGCATCCTCTTCAAACACTAATCCGCCGTAGTTTTGAATCTACCGCGCAGAGCATTTAAAAACTGAGGAGCCTTCATCATGAGCGCACGCGACCTCACTCATGGCTTCAGTCATTATGAATTGGGTTCTCACTACGAAAAAACTTCGTAAAAAATAAAAAGAAAAAGAAAATAAGAATAACTATCCAATAAGCTTTCCATCATATCGTGGATGTACTTGTGTGGATTTCTGACCAGACGCTGATTCAGGCGTCATTCTTCCTTCTCTGCTCTGCGCTCAGCCCGCCCGGACGTGCCTCCCCACGCTCCGCTGGTTCCACATTCGTTGCGTCCCTAGTGAGTTTTTTCTCATTTGTTTACTCCAGGATGTATCGAGTAAGGTTAGGATAGGCGTAGCAGGAGTGTCCTGGGCTGGTTGCCCGCAGTGCAGTGTATTTTGGGTCGTGTGTGTGGGGCATCTATTTCGGATGTTCCCTCGTGGTCCCGTTGTGGACATGTGAACTTTTTCACAGTTGAGTTAGTTTGTGATGCAGGCGGCTTTCACTACGCGTTAATTATTGCTGCCTTTTATCTTTCTGATGAGGTAAGCTTTGTTTTCTGACGTTCCCAGCGTATTTTTCTTCACTTAGTGAAGTTTTTTCTGGGTCCCGAGTCAGTCTTCCCTGGGTTGGAAGTTGTTGGCGGTGGTTCCTGTTGTGATATTTCCAGTGTGTGTGTATATTTCAACTGTTATTATGCCGTCTGCCTAGGCCTAGCCAGCCGCTCGTAGCTTTGCCACATGTACTAGTGTTATTATTTATTATTTATAAATATGCCCTACTGTGTCATGTGTATCCGGGTTTTAGTTGTGTATTGGCTAATTCCTCGGACTATAATTGTTTCCTGGTTTAGTTGTGTATTGGCTAATTCCACGGATTATGGTGTGACCTTGGGTTAGTCGTGCGTGGCTCTCCTCGTGTCTTGTGTTGTTCAGATGGTGTCTGTTCAGGGTGGGTTTCCTTCCGGCGGGTTTTTTCTCGGTTTCACCATGAAAAAATCCTGGCCGAGAGCCGTGTTGGGCCACACGTGGTTGTTAACACTGGCTTGTATCCCCGGCGTGGGGGGGTGTCTGTGGCTCTCCAGGACTGCGTCTCTGTGGGTGCCTGGTTTCAGGCCTCCTTTGATTCCCGGCGGGATGGCTGTACCCATCCATATAAAACGGCGTTCTTGTGGACATACGTTTTGGGAGTTTTTCTACCTGGTTTTACGACAACCACATGAAAAACCTAGCTGTTGTTTAGGCTTTCCTCCCCGGCGATATTTTACAAAGAAGTGGGGACAGGAACTTATGGGGTTAACTTTTAAACTTCTCACCCGGCGGGTGCACCTGGGTAGGGTGGGATGAACGACTTATGTCTTTCAGTTAGTTAACCAATCCATTTTAGTGATACTCTGTGTATCGCTGCCTTTACTCTTACGGCGATTGAAGGTTCAATTAGGTTAAATATCGATTCTCACACCCGGCGGGTGCTCCTAGGTGGAGGAACTAAGGAATTTACAAAATTCAATTTCGATTTAACCTCTTAATTTAGTGATACAATTAGGTATCGCCGCCTTCTAACTTACGGCGATCTTTTGTGACAATTCGTTAAACATCAGATCTCGTATCATCCTGCCCTGGGCTATTCTACTAAAATAATTCAAGTCCGGCGTCTTTATGGGGGGTTGCTTTGTTACAAAATTGAATCTTGAGACAGTCACCTCCTCCAAGAGACTATAAGTGCCATGCTGGACCATTATATCAGAGGGTATTCTTCACTTTCTTTAGCAAAAGATTTGTTTAGACTTTTTTACACCCCGCCGCGTAGCGAGATGTGTTAGTTGTGTCTTTGCATCTCGTTACCCGGCGGGTTATTAACACTTGTGTGCGAACATGTTGGGTTAACCTTATGAGCATTAATTCCTGGAATTTTTTTTTTTTTTCCAGAGCTGAGCTCCGGCGGACCAATACAGACCCGGCGGTAGTTTTCACCCACCAGTCTCTGTCATGGCTACCGTGGCCCCAGTTTTTGCCCTGTGCACTACCCCTACTTGTGCTGGTATCCCTATTTTTGCACATACCCTTTGCATAAGGTGTGTTAAATGTCTAGACCGTTCAAGGGGTCTCTGGGTTATGCATAATTGTTCCTTTTGCTCCCAATTAGCTGTTAAAGTCCTTTGTGAGAATGATAAGACCGCGGCGGTAGCGTTGAGAGAGGTTCGACAACAGATGTCGGCCTACACTACCATTGTCGCGCATAAGTCACTTCAATGTGACAACGTCCCACTTTGGGATAGATTGCTGTCAGAACACCCTCCCCCTAAACGTTCCTCTAGAGTCACGAGTATTAAGCCGACGGAGACTAGTCAGGGTTCTGTATCGTCTGCGACTACACCTAAACGCCCGAGAGAGCCTACACCCCCGGCATCCGCCTCCTCGTCGCGGGCGAGATCTAGGTCAAGGTCACCTCTCAGACACCAGTCATCTAGTCGTGCCTCTTCACCGGCGAGTAAGAAGAGTAAGACGGAAGGTTCCACCAGTGGTCACGGCGGAGAATCCTCCAGATCTAAGACTAGTTCGCGGTCACACCGCAGCCATAAATCCTCCAAAAAGGATTCACATCGGAAGTCCTCTCGACATTCCCCAAAGTCTAGTGCATCTCATCGTACCTCTACACCTGACAGAGTTTGTGTTACGGCCTCAGAGTCCAGTGCAGCGCCTGTCCCTAAAGAGGATTTGCCAATTAATATTTTAACCCTGGAAATGGAAAGTTCAGGAGGTTCAATAATTGAGAATGTTTCAGACTCTCAAGAGAGCGTAGGCCAGGGCCTCGGTGTTTGGCGGTTTGCTCAACCAGGGTCTGACCACCCACGTCCGACTCATACGAGTCACACAGTAGCCGACGTCCACAGGGACGCGGCGATCCCATCCTCTATCCCAGACTTATCTTGGAAACAAGGTACCCCTGCCTCGGCGGGGTCTTCTCAGGAGGATCGGGAGGAAAAAGACGAAGTTTCAATAATTTCGGATATGGAAGGACAAGGGTCAGGCTCAGGCTTGGACGCCGCACGGGATAATAATGATTCACCTGTAAGTTCTTCATCAAACCAGTTTGTTACAGCACAAGAAATTGATGGGTTGCTTACTCATGCTTTATCTAAATTTTTTGGTCAACAACAGGAAAACCCCACAATGGACTTGGGGGCTCCCTCGACAAGTTCTACGGTACGGCCTCTGATGACGTAAATTGATTTATCTAAGATTCCTAACCCTCCTACTTTGTCACCTGCAAGGAGCACTAAGCCTGCTACGGCGGCATTGACAACTTCAAATGTCAGGGTCATAACGGATGTCAATCCACCCCCTCTAGACAAAGCGCCTCTTAGAAAGGTAGCTATGCCCCTGCTTTATGGGCCAGACGAGTCATGGGTTCTTTTGAACCCCTCTAAACCAGAGCTTGCCCAACCTACCTTGTCAGGGGAACTCCCGGTACCGCGTGAGTGGTTTATCCAGGGCAATAAGTCAAAGAAATTAAGGGCCATGGATGCCTTGGGTAATGTTCAGGACGTAAACATCAAGGCTATACCTAGTTATTATCACCAGGATTATTTTGTGTATGCTTCTAAGCCTGCTTTACCCCCTGCCTCAGCTTCAAAACTATTTTCAGACTGGTCTAAGCTGGATGGGTTTAATGATATTAAGACTCTGTCAGCTCTTACTCCTGAACTAGATTTACAGACCGTCACAGACGACGCAGCTAATCCAGTTTTGAAGGTGGGACAGTTGGGTCCAGGACCTTGGGTGGATTGGGAGGTAGAGGCTCAAAACTTTGCAACCACTTTCACTTCTAAATCTTCCCACCAGATCCCTCAAGATACACATTCATGGTTCTCCATGCCGGTGGGTTCTGCCGGCGGAGTCCCGTCAGCTTTGTTTTCATTCCTAGCTGCCCCTAAGATTAATCTTTGTGAACTGAAGGACCCGTTCACTACCCCTACCCCTACTCACCTAGACAGAGAATTTAGGCTACGGGGAAAAGCTTTTCGCCTGTTTTCACAGTACATAGTATCTCAGCAGGTGGCTAAGTCTTTACTACGGTCCACTCAGGCAATCGCAGACGCGGATGCTCGAAGATCGGTTGAGTTATCCCGGCGACTGATTCTTCAGTCGTCAATCCAATCCTTAGGTGACATACGCACCGCCTTGCTTGAGGCGGTGCGAGCACGACAAGATCTTAGGATGTCGTTAGTTCGCAAGCTACCTGATCGCATTGCTAACCAGGTGGTGATGTCACCAGTACTTACTCCATCTTTAATGTCCCCTGAAGTATGGCGAACGGTGTTCAATATGGCACAGGCCGTTAAGCACAGTCCCACCCCTTCTAAGAAACCTGCATTTAACTTCCCCAAACCCAGGCCTACTACTAAACCTCAGCCAGGGGGATCTAAACCTTTTCTTCCGCCTAAGTCCTCCCACTCCCCCCAGGGTCAGTTCAGGCATAGACAGAGTAGATTTTCAGGTCAGAGAGGACGCGGCCAAAATAAACCAGGTCAGGGCCAGTCTTCGGCCAACACCAGCCAGCCGGCGAAGCGGCCAGCACCAACCCCACCATAAAAAAACTAAAGTCTCTCTCACTCCCGGCGCCTACCTTAAGGCCGGAGGAACCGAGGGTAGTACAGCCGGCGAACCCTTGTCTGCTAACTGGGTCGTTCCGAACGTGTCACCAAGCATGGCCGTTAAACACTTGGGCACGGATGGTGGCACGCAAAGGCATCACTTGGCAGTGGCTCCGGCGACCTCGATTACGTCAGCCGACAACGGCGAATTTTGTTTCTTTAGAGGTGGAGTCACTAGCCCAGGAAATGATTGCCAAGAATGTCATCATCCCGGTCCCCCCAAATTACCCTGTATTCACGTCCAAACTATTTTTGGTTCCCAAAAGGGACAGTGTTCAGATGAGGCCGGTCGTAGACCTGTCTTATCTGAATCTTCACATTCACAACGAATCTTTCAGAATGTTAACAGTACACCAAATCAGGCTAACACTTCCGCCGGGAGGTTGGATGTGTTCACTAGACCTGACAGACGCCTATTGGCACGTATCGGTCAACAAAAGATTTCAAAGGTTTTTGGCCTTACGGATCAGGCACCAAAATTTTGTTTTTCAGAGGATGCCGTTCGGCTTGAACCTGGCACCTCGATTATTCACAAAACTAGTCCGGCAAGCCCTGATGCCATTGTTAAAACAAGGGATCAGAGTGTTGTGGTATCTGGACGACTGGCTGGTGGTGGCAGAGACACAACAATTATGCATAAAACATGTCAATATCATTTTAAATCATGTCAAAACTCTAGGCTTCAAGGTAAATCTGGTAAAGTCAAACCTTGTTCCCTCACGAGTAATTCAGTGGATAGGGCTGGTCTGGGACACCGCCGCTCTCACTCTGAGTCAGAGTGTGGACAATCGCAACAGGTTTCGCAGGAAACTGTTCAGGTTTCTTCACAGTCTGACTACGACGCGAAGGGTCTGGGAGTCTCTGGTCGGCTCTCTCAACTGGATTCAACTAACTGTCAAGTTGGGCCGGTTGAAAGTAAAACGATTAATATTGGAAGGCAACAAATATTTCCCGCTCTTACCGGCGGGAAAATTATGGCCCATCCCGAAATTAATCCACACCTTACTAGCGGTCTGGGCGAAGAGGGAAACATTGCACTCAATAATGTCATGGACCTCTCCTCCACCAACGGTATGGGTAGACACGGATGCGTCAGGCACAATAGGTTGGGGATTTCAGTCAAATCAGGGGCACCAGGGTCAGGGGCTTTGGTCCCACTTAGAAATCTCGCACATCAATGTCAAAGAATTACTAGTCCCCTTGTATTTCCTTCAGGCTCACGGCCCGGCGTTACGGGGCAAGTCGGTGGCCTTCAGAATGGACAATCTGAATGCAGTCCACTGTATTCAGAAACAAGGGTCAACGAGGTCAAGGAAGTTGCTAAACGTGTCGGAAGAGATTTTTGCTCTAGCCAACAGTCTAGATATTTATCTTCACGCATCTTATCTCCCAGGCGTAGCGAACGTCTGGGCAGACGCTCTGTCCCGGAGACAGAGCACGACAGTAGAATGGGAGCTCAAGCAACCCATTTTCAACCTAATGATTGCAGAGCTCTCCCATCCACAAGTGGATCTTTTTGCGTGCGAAGAGACTCACAAACTCCCTCTATACCTCACCCGCCGGGCGAAAACGCCGGCAGGGGGGCCAGACGCCCTAGTGACAGACTGGAACAGATGGAGCTCCATCTATCTGTTTCCACCGCCAGATGCGTCACTAATGTGCCACGTAGTGAACAAACTACGAGATTATCGAGGCTTAGTCTCGCTAATCGCGCCACTGTGGCCGGCGCAGTTGTGGTACCAGCAATTGAAAATGTGGTGCCCGGACCCGGTATCGCTCCCGGTCGGGTATTTCCACTTAGACACGATTGGCAACCTAGCGACCTCGCTGACTTTTGCATTATGGACATTCAGGAGGCCAAGTGGCTAGCACCATACGGTAGAGATGTGACAAATAAATTACTTAATCAATATACTCAGTCTACAAAACGACAGTATCAATCACATTGGCAAGCCTTTACTTCTTGGATCGTTAGGACAGAACAAACTGTACCCTCAGTGGCATTAGTTTTTAATTATTTGAATTATCTGTTTGAGCAGAAACGTTTATCTGTGGTAACATTAAAAAATCACTTAACTGCGATTAGAGTGCCCTTTTTAGACCTTACGGGTCTTTCCATACCGGTAGCGGAGGAAACAGGTTTTATGAGAGCATGTTTTAAACTCCGCCCACCTCCCCGTCAGCTCATGCCTACTTGGTCTCTGGACAAAGCTTTGTCTTTGCTTCACTCTCGTCTGTACCAAAATACTGCAGACTTTGCATTACTCTTAAAAAAGGCGGTTTTCCTTTTGGCTTTGGCCACCGGAAACAGAGTGTCTGAGCTGGCGGCGATGAGCAACACACCTAATTGTCTTAGGTTTGGTAGACTTAATGAATGTATTTCCATTGCACCCTCCCCAGGTTTTGTAGCCAAGAATGAGCATAGTGCACACGCGTTTTCTGAATTCACGGTGCCGGCGTTAAAAAGGGGAAAGGTGCATCATAATTTATGTCCAGTGCAAGCTCTAACCAAATATTTGAGAGTAGCTCCTCAAAACCCCCAAGGTGCTTTATGGGTAGCAAGTACGGGTAAACGCTTACTTAAACGGCGATTAGCCTCTCTTCTGGTAGAAGTCATTAAAGAAAGTAATCCCGGCGTTGTGGGTCGGGCCCACGATTTACGCAAATGGGCAGCCTCTTTACGTTTCCTGAAAAAATTTTCAGTCGAAGATATCGCGTCCACGCAGTTGTGGGCGTCTAATCATACGTTTCTGTCTAGATACTTGTCAGTTGCTCTACAGTAGGCTCACATATCTCGATCAATCTCATCTCGATATTTCGCATCTCGATGCCACCTTCAAGCTCTCCCCAATCACAAATCTCGATGAAAAAACGTTAATCTCGATAGCTAATAGCTAAATATCTATGCTAGATGCTTATATACTAATATAAACAGATTAATCTTGACCAAATCGATGTGTGAACCTCACAGTCATTGTGTTTTGTTCACCTGTATACTAATGTACCGCTAGTATCGATCGTCTCAAGCGGTAGTCTAACCTGTCTCTGCCGCTTTCATTTACGTAGTAATATAAATTACTTTACCATGTTTTAATATACATTATTATTTGTATGAGGAAAGTCTAATATATAATAATAGTAAAGACAAAAGAAAACTTGATTAAACTTTATACCATGGAAAATTTATTGAAGTCGGTAGATCTAGCGGGCACTTGGTGTACCAGTCACACATCCGCCATTCGCTTGAAAACTTGTATTGTGAAGTCGTCTACCTGGACCTTTTTTTATCGCATTCATAAAATGCCGGTACTAGTGGTGACAGGGTGAGGGAAGCAATTGCAAGAATTGTTGACGGTGACTGTGCGCCGGGTACGGAGACGCAGTAACCTAACTGCGTTCGCCTCGGAACCAACAATCAAAAACCACACAAACCTCTTTATCAATAAATATAAGGTAAAAATAAAACTCTTTCATTATTAATTTTATCTATTTTAACATATTATATATATTGCATGTGATTGTGGGGGGCAAATGTGAAAATTGACAGATTTGATGTAGGTTAGTCGGCAAGTGGCTGGAACCGATTGTATTTTTTCCCATAAGAAGTTAACTTCGCATCTCGATATTTCGAATCTCGATCGGTATTTGTGGGAACCAATTATGATCGAGATTGGAGATTCCACTGTAGACAAACCTTCCTTACCATGTATAGCTTTAAGGCAGAGGGTCTAGGTGGCCCTGCAGTCACTTTTGTTTACTTTCACGGGAAGGGGGGGGGGGGGCAGTCAGTTGACATAGGACACCCTAGACCCCGCCGGAGTATGAGAGCTGTGATACAATTTAAGGTTAAAATGTGATATGAAAATTTCTCAGTGAGAAATTGTGCTAGTACAATGTTAAGTACAAAACAACGGTGTTGTTAGAGTAGTTTAGCTGCGAAAGCAATTTAATTTTAGAATAATGGAGTTCCTTTGCAATTTATCTCCAAGTTTATGTTGGGGTTTATTATGTGCACATATAAACTTATAACTTGTTATTTTTTGTCACCACTCGTTGAGTGGGGTGCCTTTGTAACTACAGATCTGTGTTCAGAATCTTCAGGGTTACCCATTTTTTGTCAGGCAGGCTTCTTTGAAGCACGCACCTGCCTGAACCCCCTTTTTCTTGTATTTTTCGGCTACGCCGTTGTTAAATATATTTTCAAAGTAAGAATACTATGTGGTTGTTTTTATTATCTGCTTTTCTAGAGTTATGATATGATTACGAATGTCCCCCTCCAGTCTTAGAAATCAGGCATGTTCGTCAATGATGGAGGGGCCACTAATAAATTATAGGTTTGACTCCTGTAAGGAGATAAAGAAAACCTAATATTTAGTAGTGGCCCCGTAATCATTGACGACTGGGGCCCTCCCGACCGTCCCCTTCCCATTCGTTGATGTATTGAGGATTTTGGTTTACTTGATATGTCAGTGAAGGAAGAATGACGCCTGAATCAGCGTCTGGTCAGAAATCCACACAAGTACATCCACGATATGATGGAAAGCTTATTGGATAGTTATTCTTATTTTCTTTTTGTTTTTATTTTTTACGAAGTTTTTTCGTAGTGAGAACCCAATTCATAATGACTGAAGCCATGAGTGAGGTCACGTGCGCTCATGATGAAGGCTCCTCAGTTTTTAAATGCTCTGCGCGGTAGATTCAAAACTACGGCGGATTAGTGTTTGAAGAGGATGCCTTATGTAATAGGCATGTTCGTCAATGATGGAGGGGCCACTACTAAATATTAGGTTTTCTTTATCTCCTTACAGGAGTCAAACCTATAATTTGACGCCATGTTGTGTCTGCATGTTTCGTGCCTAGCTTTCAAAATGTCCATAGTGCAATCACAGCCCTATCAGCCTAGTGAAATATGCTCCATCTCAAGCCCCTCCTGCATCCCCCCAAGCCTTTCCCTACCCCCCCCCCCCCCCCTTACTTCTTACGTGATTACATAGAAGCTGCAGTAGTGACATTCACATGTAGAAAGAGAGGTAAACCTAAAACTAAGAAAGGTTTTGAAGGATATTACAGTTTCTTTCTTACAGTAGATCCTCTGGAAAAAGGCAAACTAGGCCTGTGTATCCAGCTCTGTGCCAGTACTTACACTGTTGCGGTCGTTCACGGTGTTGGCGGCGGCGGTAGCAGACGCAACATTTTTACTATGTATTTTTGCTTTATAATCAATCTTCAAATCTTGTCTTCCCCATGCTTTATCAAGATTACTTTCAAACTTCCTTATTGATTCGGAATCGACTACATACTGGGGCAGTGCGTTCCACTCATTTACCACTCTATTACAAAATGAGTTCTTTGCCTTTTCAAGCCTATTTCTTTCTTTGTAAATTTTCTTAGAGTGTCCTCTTATTCAAGCACTCCTGATTGATTAGGCAAGTGTCTGTATGAAATAAAGTGTATTCAGGCGAAAACTAGTAGAAAATATCTTTCATAATTATGCCAGAACGAGTTTCGTAGCTTGTGGGGTTCACCCGCAGCGCTACCATAGACATTTGCTAAAATGAGCAATTCTCGCTAATGTCGCGGTATTTTTGCCTTTGGTAGCATTGTATATCTAGCGAGAGTCTGACTCAGACCCTTCAGTGTACCGGGTGGCTGCCTGGGAGGAGGACGGGTGGCCTGTCGCGCTCTCGCTCCCTCGCACTCTATTTTACAGGCTTTAAGAGGCTTTAACCCTTGTCTAGCGGGGGGTCTGTGGCCGTTTTGGGCCTTTTCAGGCCATTCTGACTGCTATATCAACCATCAGCATGAAAGGAACTGTATTGTGCCGAAAACTAGGCGGAAATCGCTACACAATGACACCACATACAGCTACGTAGCACTCGTGGAGCCCTGACAGTGTTACCTCAAAGATGGAAGTTTAGCTGATTTTGCTACATTGTTCACTTTTCGCTAACTATTGCTCACACTGTCATCCACCCGTGCGGTGGGGGAACTGGAGTTAGTGTGGGCCGGGAGGCCACAGATGTCGGACGTATGGTTCATTACTGTTCCACCCATTTTCACTCGATCTTCACCCATTTTTCACCCGTTTTCTCCCAGTTTCTTTCACTCGACTTAAGTCGAGCGCCGCTAGTAAAGGGTTAAAAGCCTGTAGATTGCCATGGCGTTCCGGAACGTCCCCCGTAGGGAAAGGGTTAAGAAATTAAATGAAGCTGAACCGGAAATGTATAACAGTGTTTAAAAGAAGAGGAATCCGGGAGGCCTCATATGAGGCAAAAAAAAAAATTTGACAGGAATCCGGGAGGCCTCATATGAGACAAAGTGCGCGGCTAAAAGTCGCCGCTAAAATCATCATAACACGGTAACCACGCGTCATAGCGATGTCATCTCAACGGCATTATACAGACAACAAAAAGTTCTACAATTTGCAAAAATAAATTGACTGCTCTAGGTGGTCTCAATCAGTAGCTACTGAATTATGAAGTTTTCCTGTACCAAAAGGGCCCCGGGCACAAAGATCGGGATCATATGAGGCCCCCCGAATTTCGTGGGTTAAACGCCAATTTTACCCCCAAGGAAATAACATCTGTTATACGGAACTTGAAAACTGGAAAAGCGTCGGGAGGTGATAAAATAATGAATTAATATACTTAGTCTTCTAGTCATTTACTTTTGGCTTTTTATGTAAAATATTTAATAAAGTACAGGTGATGTTCCTGATAATTGGGTGCAAGGATTAATAGTCCCTATATATAAAAAGAAAGGTGACAGGAAGGACCCCAATAATTACAGAGGCATTACATTATTAAGTTGCTTAGGGAAACTTTTCACTGCTACATTAAATAAACGACTATGAGTTTTGCAATACCAATAGTTTACTGAATGAGAATCAGACAGGCTTCAGAGCAGGATATTCCACATGTGTTTCTTTTAAAAAGTATAATCATTTTTTTTTAGCATATTATAGGTAAATTATTTTGTGCATTCATAGATTATCGTAAAGCTTTTGATTGCGTGTGGAGAAGCTGGCTGTGGTATAATGTGACCAAACTAGAGATTAAAGGTAGACTACTAAATGTCATAAAGAATTATAGGTTTGAGTCCCGAAGGGAAGATATACAGACAGATGGATAGATATAGATAGATACATTGATATATAGATATAGATAGATATGTAGAGAGATAAATTTATAAATAGATAGGAGATACAATGTACAACTTGATGCAGAGTTCATGTATTAAGGATTATGTTTAGTAATGTGGATGTGTTTACCCAGGCCAAGAAAAGAGAACTGATATGTAGGTTGCAGGATGAAGAGGAAAAACCTGATGTCATAGCCTTACAGGAAGTAAGACCAAAAAATGCTAGAATTGAAAGGGAACTGGTGGAGTATAGTTTGGAGGGTTTTGAGTTGTATGAGAGGAATGCTATTAGAGCAGAGGTTGGAAGAGGACTGTTTATTTATGTAAGAAAAGAGCTCAAGGTAAATGAGGTGGATATGAAACAGAAGTATTGTGAGTATTTGTGTATTGAAGTAAAATGTGCAAGAGGGTCAATTCTAATTGCCTCTATATATAGAAGCCCAAATAATTGTAGGGAAGAGGATGATAACCTACTGAAAGCAATGGAAGAAATAGATAATAGAGAGAACAAATATAAGATTTTGATTAGAGATTTCAATTTGCCAAGGATCAACTGGGCAAATTGTACTACTCCAGCGGGACAGTGTAGTCTGGAAAACAAGTTTATAGAGAAAGTGAGAGATTGTTTTTTAACACAATATATTACAGAGATGACAAGATATAGAGATGGGACGCAGGGGAGTGTACTTGATTTGATTTTTAGCAATGAGGAGGATATAGTGGAACATGTCAATGTGGATAGCCCTATAGGTCGTAGTGACCATGCCTGTATAAGTTTTAGTTTCAATATTAACGCCTTACGAGCGGGCCCGTCAGTAACTTCTACTACCTGCCCAGCTCCCCGCCATGGAGTGGCTTCGGTCACCCAGGCTTTATTGTGGTCGGCAGGGAGGGTTCTGTGGGGGCGCTCGGTTATGGCCTTGGCCTTGCTCGGGGCCTTGGGGCTGTTCGGCCAGGCAGCTTGGGGAACAGCAACAACAACAACAACCTGCCAAGCGGGTGGTTTTACCCTAAACGAGCTTATTTCCATGCTCTTTTTCATGCATAAACAAGAGCCAGAGTGTAATACAATTATGTATCCCTGAAAGGGCGATAATTGAGCTTTCCAATGACACCAGAACCATCCTTCTACGACCACGCGTTCTCTTGCAACGATCGTGCAAGACGAAGGAAAAATCCCTAAAATACGGTAATTTCCTTACATAATTCCCTGTGTAGCGAGGCAGTGAGTGTGGATGTGTATGGAGGGGACTTCAGTTGCCGCGCGGGACCCGTGCCGAACGGTCAGAGCCGACCTCGTCTCTCTCTCAGAGCCAATTATTGCCCAAAATTGCACACCGCCTTAAGTCGGTCCCCGCCACATAGTCCTTTCTTCTCTAGACCGACTTAAGTCCAGTCCTGCCAGTTAAGGGTTAAAACAGAGAGGGATAATAGAAGCAATACAAATCATGTATGATAGAGCAGATTATGAGCTGCTGAGACGGTGTTTGGACATTAACTGGGGGGAATACTTGAACGGTGACGACGCTGAAGGAATGTGGAGGAAGATTAGAGTCAAACTGGAGAATGCTATATCCAAATGTGTACCAGTAAGGGAATATAAGGATAAAATAAAATTGAGGAAAAGAACGAACCCAGAATTACCAATGAAAATAAAGCTTTGGACATTGATAAGAAGAAGAAAACCAATTGTGGGAAAGACTAAAAGTGTTAAAAAAGAACAGGGGGTCTAGTATAGAAGCTAAAGAAGTGGATTTGGAATGCAGACAAATAAACAATAAAATAAGGTGGGAGACAAGGAGGGGGGTGAAGGAGAGGGAGAGAGAGATTGCAAGAAATGTGAAGGATAATCCAAAAATATTCTGGAAGTACATTCAGGAAAAGTTAACAAGAAGAGTAGGTATCCCAGAACTGATAGGAGACTTGGATGAAAACTGATAGGAGACTTGGATGAAAACTGATAGGAGACTTGGATGATAGGAATAGAGCAGAAACTGATAAGGAGAAAGCAGAGGTGCTGGGGAAATACTTTGGGGAGGTACTAACAGTGGAGTCGGATGATGCAGTGCCTACTATTCCCATCAAACAGGCACCGGCACTAGAACTAATAGAGTTTTCCCATGCTAGAATATGGAGGGCTATAGAAAAAATGAACAGAAGTAAGTCCCCAGGACCGGATGGGATACATCCAAGAATCATAAAGGAAGAAGGTGAGATGTTAGAAGAGCCATTAAATTGTTTATTTGAGGTATCTTTTAATACAGGACAAATCCCGACGGACTGGAGAGAGGCGAACATAACAGCTATTTTTAAGAAGGGAAAGAGAAATGACCCAGGAAATTATAGACCAGTCAGTTTGACAAGTGTTGTGTGTAAACTAATGGAAACGGTAATTAGAGAAGGAATAATGGAGCATATGAAATCAAACCAACTTTTCAGTGGGAGACAGTTCGGATTCTTGCCGGGGAGGTCGACGGTACTACAGCTAATTAAGGTGGTAGATGATTGGATGCAAATTCTGGAGGATGGTGATGTTATAGACGTGGTATATTGCGATTTTATGAAGGCCTTCGATAAGGTCCCACATAAAAGGTTAATAGAGAAAGTTAGAAGCTATAATATAGGGGAGAAATGTGTGAAATGGGTAGAAGCCTTCCTGAAAGATCGGAGACAGAGGGTACTGGTGAATGGAATAGGCTCGGGGTGTAGGGAAATTACAAGTGGGGTACCTCAGGGATCTGTGTTGGGACCACTACTGTTCGTTATATTTATCAACGACTTACCTGAAGTTATAACTAATGGAAGTGAGATATACCTGTATGCGGATGACACTAAGCTGTATAGAAGAGTGAGGAGTAAGGAAGATGTGGGTTTGCTTCAAGGAGATGTGGAGGGCATGAAGGGATGGTCTGAACATTGGTTAATGACTTTCACCGCCAAAAAATGCAAGTACATGCGGATTGGGACAAGCAAGATAGACAAGCTAGGATACAGTATGTATGAAGCAATGGAGGAAGTGAATGCAGAAAAGGATATAGGAGTAGTGATAGACAATAAGTTAAATTTCTCAGAACATTTAGCGGAAAAGATAAACAAAGCCAATAGAATTGTAGGGCTGATAAGGAGGACATTTGTGTCACTTGACGAAGAAATCTTCAGGAATCTCTATACAGCGCTGGTTAGGCCGCACCTGGAATATGCGAACCAGGTGTGGGCTCCATATATGGTAAAGGATATAGAAGCAGTGGAGAAAGTGCAGAGGAGAGCTAGCAAGCTAGTACCAACGTTGAAAAACACGGGCTATGAGCAGAGGTTGAGGACACTGGGACTTCCGACACTGGCATATAGGAGAAAGAGATGGGATATGATGGAGACTTTTAAGATAGTGTCAGGAAAGTATGATGAGGATGTGTGTGAAGGTATCTTCTTGATGCGGGAGGGAACAAGAACAAGAGGACACTCTAAGAAAATTTACAAAGAAAGAAATAGCCTTGAAAAGGCAAAGAACTCATTTTGTGATAGAGTGGTAAATGAGTGGAACGTACTGCCCCAGTATGTAGTCGATTCCGAATCAATAAGGAAGTTTGAAAGTAATCTTGATAAAGCATGGGGAAGACAAGATTTGAAGTTTGATTATAAAGCAAAAATACAGAATAGTAAAAATGTTGCGTCTGCCGCCGCCGCCACCAACACCGTGAACGAACACAGTACTGTAGTGCAAGTACTGGCACTGAGCTGGATACACAGGCCTAGTTTGCCTTTTTCCAGAGGATCTACTGTAAGAAACTGTAAGAAACTAAGTATATTTTCCAGTACTGTAGTTAGAATAATATTTAGCATTTCAATACCTTGTACCGTACAACTCTTGTAGTGCAACTTTAAAACAAATACCTACTGTAAATAAGTAAACTGATGTGATCACACATTGTTTTGGATAATAGGATGCATCCTAAATAGTTAGTGTAAGTGAAACTTCTGCAATTAATCGTTCTACCTATCTATCTATTGCCTGACGCCGTGATCCCCGAAGGGGTGGCCACGAACGAAACGCCCCCATGCACCTCTGTCCCCAATCAGTCGACACCCCTCCTCCCAACCAGCACCGCCTTCATCCAAATTATAGGTTTGAGTCCCGGAGGGAAGAAGGAAAATCTAATATTTAGTAGTGGCCCCGAAATCATTGACGATATGCCTATTATATTATAGCTCTCTTTCAAATGCCCGTGGTCAAACGCCCTGTTTGAAACACCCTCCACAGGGAAAAGAGTGCCGACATCATAGTAGGGTCATTTGCTTGGAATCCGTGACCATTTTGTTCCTACCTTTTTCTCTCGATGGATTTGACAACCTGAACAATTTTAAAGGAAAATTAGCTCCTATGCCCCTCTGAAAAATGACGGCTAACTCTGCTAGAGCCCAATATTCAAAATGGCCGCCAACGCCATCTTGAAAAACATGAAATGTAATATCTCTGGCATCAGATGAGCTACAAGGACGAATGAGGTGTCCTTTTTCACTAATTCTGGCATTACAAATCCACTGGAATGGTTATTGTATTGTATTGTATATTGTATTGTTATTGTTATTGTATTGTATTATACTATTGTACATACTAATCTGCCACTTCACTGTCACTATATGAAAGGAGCTGCTTTTCATTGTTCAGAATGGCCAACCAACCAGACTTCAGCTTAGAGCCCTTATTCATTGTTGACTCTATCCATATGTCGAGGGCGACACACGAATATTGTTTTCCTGTCATTGACTGTGCAAACATACCACTCTCCATGAATGCAGCCTGATCGACAGGAAGGGTATCAAGCACTGCGGTGAAATCGGGGAGATGCCGACCATACTTGTCATTATCATAGATTTGCATCAAAGGAAGCATGAGCTTGAGTGAGGACTTGAACTCAGTCCAGTTGCTTGTTCTGATTGCATGGATATTTTGAGTTAGAACCTCAACCATTTCCATGAATGACATCCAGTATTCTGCTTGTGGGGCACCCTCAAAGTCCTTGAAGAGAGCATCAACAAGGTCCTTCAGCTCAGCATTTCTCTCTAGCTCTGCATGTTCATCTGCAAGTTCCTGTGCATCAATCGGATGTCGAAGCTTGGCAAGGGATGCCTTTACTTCTTCAGATAGAGGGGAATCTTCCAAACGTTTGTCTATGACATGGTGGACCAGAGTCTCGTAGAATAGTCGCAAGCAGCGAACTCCACGCTTAACATGTTTTCCACGAAGGGCCTGATCAACAGACCCGTCTGCTATAACACCAGCTGCCACCAACACATCTGAGATGCCAGATCCCTTAAACCTCTTGTATATAGTGTAGATGAACGACATTTGGATGTGGAAGGGTGCCATGAATGTTAGGATTTTGCTGAACAGCTCAGCATTCTCACTTTTCAACTCTAGCATGAGCACATAGACAGGATGATCACCAACAATTATTGCAAAAGGCATTTTTGTTTTCGATTGATTTTGCAAGCTTACACATCACATCATTGAGAATTGTCTTACTGGGTGGGTTGGGATAGGTCATGTGGTATATTGCTCGACTCTTCTCATCTGCATTTGACATGCTGGCGTGAAACCCTGAAAACCCAGGCACAGTCTGTTCTTCTGGCTTAGGTCTCGTTCGGTCATCTTGCGCCCTGGCTAATGCATGGATCACACCACGATTTCTTTGCACCAATGTGTCAGGAGGAGGAGTACTTTGATCAGCTGGTGGCTTCCTGAGAGGTGGTTCTCCACGCTTCGCTGTCTTGTATGGGTTGACTTTTTGCATTTCACTTCCGAGCTCTTTGAGAGTTGTCGAGAGGTTTGATGCAAAGTTGGCACCGGGAACTGGTCTATCCTCGTGATTCTCGGAAGGAAGTTCTGTATCAAATGATTCTGGCTGCACAAACATGACAATTTATTAGTGGCCCCTCCATCATTGACGAACATGCCTATTACATAAGGCATCCTCTTCAAACACTAATCCGCCGTAGTTTTGAATCTACCGCGCAGAGCATTTAAAAACGGAGGAGCCTTCATCATGAGCGCACGCGACCTCACTCATGGCTTCAGTCATTATGAATTGGGTTCTCACTACGAAAAAACTTCGTAAAAAATAAAAACAAAAAGAAAATAAGAATAACTATCCAATAAGCTTTCCATCATATCGTGGATGTACTTATGTGGATCTCTGACCAGACGCTGATTCAGGCGTCATTCTTCCTTCTCTGCTCTGCGTTCAGCCTGCCCGGACGTGCCTCCCCACGCTCCGCTAGTTCCGCATTCGTGGCGTCCCTAGTGAGTTTTTTCTCATTTGTTTACTCCAGGATGTATCGAGTAAGGTTAGGATAGGCGTAGCAGGAGTGTCCTGGGCTGGTTGCCCGCAGTGCAGTGTATTTTGGGTCGAGTGTATGGGGCATCTATTTCGGATGTACCCTCGTGGTCCCGTTGTGGACATGTGAACTTTTTCACAGCTGTGTTAGTTTGTGATGCAGGCGGCTTTCACTACGCGTTAGTTAGTGCTGCCTTTTATCTTTCTGATGAGGTAAGCTTTGTTTCTGACGTTCCCAGCGTATTTTTCTTCACTTAGTGAAGTTTTTTCTGGGTCCCGAGTCATGTCCCTTGGTCGGAAGTTTGTGCTACGGTGGTGTGTTGGCGGTGGTTCCTGTTGTGATATTTCCAGTGTTTGTGTATATTTCAACTTTTATTATGCCGTCTACCTAGGCCTAGCCAGCCGCTCGTAGCTTTGCCACATGTACTAGTGTTATTGTTTATTATTTATAAATATGCCCTACTGTGTCATGTGTATCCGGGTTTTAGTTGTGTATTGGCTAATTCCTCGGACTATAATTGTTTCCTGGTTTAGTTGTGTATTGGCTAATTCCACGGATTATTGAGTGACCTTGGGGTTGTCGTGCGTGGCTCTCCTCGTGTCTCTTGTTGTTCAGATGGTGTCTGTTCAGGGTGGGTTGCCTTCCGGCGGGGTTTTCTCGGTTTCACCATGAAAATCCCGGCCGAGAGCCGTGTTGGGCCACACGTGGTTGTTAACACTGGCTTGTTTCCCCGGCGTTGGGGTGTCTGTGGCTCTCCAGGACTGCGTCTCTGTGGGTGCCTGGTTTCAGGCCTCCTTTGATTCCCGGCGGGATGGCTGTTCCCATCTATAAAACGTTGTTCATGCGGACATACGTTATGTAGTTTTTCTACCCGGTTTTACAAAAACCACTTGAAAAACCTAGCTGTTGTTTTAGGCTTTCCTCCCCGGCGATCTTTTACAAAGAAGTGGGGACAGGAACTTATGGGGTTAACGTTTGGACATCTCACCCGGCGGGTGCACCTGGGTAGGGTGGGATGAACGACTTATGTCTTTCAGTTAGTTAACCAATCCATTTTAGTGATACTATGTGTATCGCCGCCTTTACTCTTACGGCGATTGAAGGTTCAAATTAGGTTAATTTATCGATTCTTCTCACCCGGCGGGTGCTCCTAGGTGGAGGAACTAAGGAATTTACAAAATTCGATTTCGATTTAACCACTTAATTTAGTGATACAAGTAGGTATCGCCGCCTTCAAACTTACGGCGATCTTTTGTGACAATTCGTTAGACATCAGATCTCGTATCATCCTGCCCTGTGCTATTCTACTAAAATATTTCAAGGGCCGGCGTCTTTATGGGGGGTTGCTTTGTTACAAAATTGAATCTTGAGACAGTCACCACCACCAAGAGACTATAAGCGCCATGCTGGACCGTTATATTATATCAGAGGGTATTCTTCACTTTCTTTAACAAAAGATTTGTTTAGATTTTCTGAACCCCGCCGCGTAGCGAGCTGTGTTTGTGTCAATTACATCTCGTTACCCGGCGGGTTATTAACACTTGTGTGCGAACATGTTGGGTTAACCTTATGAGCATTAATTCCTGGAAATTTTCTTTTTTTCCAGAGCTGAGCTCCGGCGGACCAATACAGACCCGGCGGTAGTTTCCTCCCACCAGTCTCTGTCATGGCTACCGTGGCCCCAGTTTTTGCTTTGTGCACTACCCCTGCTTGTGCTGGTATCCCTATTTTTGCGCATACCCGTTGCATAAGGTGTGTTAAATGTCTAGACCGTTCAAGGGGTCTCTGGGTTATGCGTAATTGTTCTTTTTGCTCCCAATTAGCTTTAAAGGTCCTTTGTGATAATGATAAGACCGCGGCGGTAGCGTTGAGAGAGGTTAGGCAACAGATGTCAGCCTACACTACCATTGTTGCGCATAAATCACTTCAATGTGACAACGTCCCACTTTGGGATAGATTGCTCTCCGAACACCCTCCCCCTAAACGTTCCTCTAGAGTCACGAGTATTAAGCCGGCGGAGACTGGTCAGGGTTCTGTATCCTCTGCTGCTACACCTAAACGCCTAAGGGAGCCTACACCCCCGGTATCCGCCTCCTCGTCTCGGGCGAGATCCCGGTCTAGGTCTCCTCTTAGACACCAGTCATCTAGTCGTGCCTCTTCACCGGCGAGTAAGAAGAGTAGGACGGAAGGTTCCACCAGTGGTCACGGCGAGGATTCCTCCAGATCTAAGAATAGTTCGCGGTCACACCGTAGCCATAAATCATCTAAAAAGGATTCACATAAACGGAAGTCCTCTCGACATTCACCAACTTCTAGTGCATCTCATCGTACCTCTACCCCAGACAGAGTTTGTGTTAAGGCCCAAGAGTCCAGTGCAGCGCCTGTCCCAAAAGAGGATTTGCCACTTAATATTTTAACCCTGGAATTGGAAAGTTCAGGGGGTTCAGTAATTGAGAATGTTTCAGACTCTCAAGAGAGCGTAGGCCAGGGCCTCGGTGTTTGGCGGTTTGCTCAACCAGGGTCTGACCATCCACGTCCGACTCAAACGAGTCACACAGTAGCCGATGTCCACAGGGACGCGGCGATCCCATCCTCTATCCCAGACTTATCTTGGCAACAAGGTACCCCTGCCTCGGCGGGGTCTTCTCAGGAGGATCAGGAGGAGAAAGACGAAGTTTCTATAATTTCGGAGATGGAAGGACAAGGGTCAGGCTCAGGCTTGGACGCCGCACAGGATACTAATGATTCACCTGTAAGTTCTTCATCAAACCAGTTTGTTACGGCACAAGAAATTAATGGGCTGCTTACTCATGCTTTATCTAAATTTTTTGGCCAACAACAGGAAAACCCCACAATGGACTTGGGGGCTCCCAAGACAAGTTCTACGGTACGGCCTCTGATGACTTCGATTGATTTATCTAAGATCACTAACCCTCCCACTCTGTTAACCTCAGGGATCACGAGGCCTGCTACGGCGGCATTGACAACTTCAAATGTCAGGGTCATAACGGATGTCAATCCACCCCCTCTAGACAAAGCGCCTCTTAGAAAGGTAGCTATGCCCTTACTTTATGGGCCAGACGAGTCATGGGTTCTTTTGAACTCCTCTAAACCAGAGCTTGCCCAACCTACTTTGTCAGGGGAACTCCCGGTACCGCGTGAGTGGGTCATCCAGGGCAATAAGTCAAAGAAATTAAGGGCCGTGGATACTTTGGGTAATGTTCTGGACGTAAACATCAAGGCTATACCTAGTTATTATCACCAAGATTATTTTGTGTATGCTTCTAAGCCTGCTTTACCCCCTGCCTCAGCTTCAAAACTATTTTCAGACTGGTCTAAGCTGGATGGGTTTAATGATATTAAGACTCTGTCAGCTCTCACTCCTGAACTAGATTTACAGACCGTCACAGACGACGCAGCTAATCCAGTTTTGAAGGTGGGACAGTTGGGACCAGGACCTTGGGTAGATTGGGAGGTAGAGGCTCAAAACTTTGCAACCACTTTCACTTCTAAATCTTCCCACCAGATACCTCAGGATACTCATTCATGGTTCTCCATGCCGGTGGGTTCTGCCGGCGGAGTCCCGTCAGCTTTGTTTTCATTTCTAGCTGCCCCTAAGATTAATCTTTGTGAGCTGAAGGACCCGTTCACTACCCCTACCCCTACTCACCTAGACAGAGAATTTAGGCTATGGGGAAAAGCTTTTCGCCTGTTCTCGCAGTACATAGTATCTCAGCAGGTGGCTAAGTCTTTACTACGATCCACTCAGGCAATCGCAGATGCGGATGCTCGAAGATCGGTTGAGTTATCCCGGCGACTGATTCTTCAGTCGTCAATCCAATCCTTGGGTGACATACATACCGCCTTGCTTGAGGCGGTGCGAGCACGACAAGATCTTAGGATGTCGTTAGTTCGCAAGCTACCTGATCGCATTGCTAATCAGGTGGTTATGTCACCAGTGCTTACTCCCTCTTTAATGACCCCTGAAGTGTGGCGAACAGTGTTCAATATGGCACAGGCCGTTAAGCACAGTCCCACCCCTTCTAAGAAACCTGCATTTAACTTCCCCAAACCCAGGCCTACTACTAAAGCTCAGCCAGGGGGATCTAAACCTTTTCTTCCGCCTAAGTCCTCCCACTCCCCCCAGGGTCAGTACAGGCATAGACAGAGTAGGTTTTCAGGTCAGAGAGGACGCGGCCAAAATAAACCAGGTCAGGGCCAGTCTTCGGCCAACACCAGCCAGCCGGCGAAGCGGCCAGCACCAACCCCACCATCAAAAAACTAAAGTCTCTCTCACTCCCGGCGCCTACCTTAAGGCCGGAGGAACCGAGGGTAGTACAGCCGGCGAACCCTTGTCTGCTAACTGGGTCGTTCCGAACGTGTCACCAAGCATGGCCGTTAAACACTTGGGCACGGATGGTGGCACGCAAAGGCATCACTTGGCAGTGGCTCCGGCGACCTCGATTACGTCAGCCGACAACGGCGAATTTTGTTTCTTTAGAGGTGGAGTCACTAGCCCAGGAAATGATTGCCAAGAATGTCATCATCCCGGTCCCCCCAAATTACCCTGTATTCACGTCCAAACTATTTTTGGTTCCCAAAAGGGACAGTGTTCAGATGAGGCCGGTCGTAGACCTGTCTTATCTGAATCTTCACATTCACAACGAATCTTTCAGAATGTTAACAGTACACCAAATCAGGCTAACACTTCCGCCGGGACTGGTGTGTTCACTAGACCTGACAGACGCCTATTGGCACGTATCGGTCAACAAAAGATTTCAAAGGTTTTTGGCCTTACGGATCAGGCACCAAAATTTTGTTTTTCAGAGGATGCCGTTCGGCTTGAACCTGGCACCTCGATTATTCACAAAACTAGTCCGGCAAGCCCTGATGCCATTGTTAAAACAAGGGATCAGAGTGTTGTGGTATCTGGACGACTGGCTGGTGGTGGCAGAGACACAACAATTATGCATAAAACATGTCAATATCATTTTAAATCATGTCAAAGCTCTAGGCTTCAAGGTAAATCTGGTAAAGTCAAACCTTGTTCCCTCACGAGTAATTCAGTGGATAGGGCTGGTCTGGGACACCGCCGCTCTCACTCTGAGTCAGAGTGTGGACAATCGCAACAGGTTTCGCAGGAAACTGTTCAGGTTTCTTCACAGTCTGACTACGACGCGAAGGGTCTGGGAGTCTCTGGTCGGCTCTCTCAACTGGATTCAACTAACTGTCAAGTTGGGCCGGTTGAAAGTAAAACGATTAATATTGGAAGGCAACAAATATTTCCCGCTCTTACCGGCGGGAAAATTATGGCCCATCCCGAAATTAATCCACACCTTACTAGCGGTCTGGGCGAAGAGGGAAACATTGCACTCAATAATGTCATGGACCTCTCCTCCACCAACGGTATGGGTGGACACGGATGCGTCAGGCACAATAGGGTGGGGATTTCAGTCAAATCAGGGGCACCAGGGTCAGGGGCTTTGGTCCCACTTAGAAATCTCGCACATCAATGTCAAAGAATTACTAGTCCCCTTGTATTTCCTTCAGGCTCACGGCCCGGCGTTACGGGGCAAGTCGGTGGCCTTCAGAATGGACAATCTGAATGCAGTCCACTGTATTCAGAAACAAGGGTCAACGAGGTCAAGGAAGTTGCTAAACGTGTCGGAAGATATTTTTGCTCTAGCCAACAGTCTAGATATTTATCTTCACGCATCTTATCTCCCAGGCGTAGCGAACGTCTGGGCAGACGCTCTGTCCCGGAGACAGAGCACGACAGTAGAATGGGAGCTCAAGCAACCCATTTTCAACCTAATGATTGCAGAGCTCTCCCATCCACAAGTGGATCTTTTTGCGTGCGAAGAGACTCACAAACTCCCTCTATACCTCACCCGCCGGGCGAAAACGCCGGCAGGGGGGCCAGACGCCCTAGTGACAGACTGGAACAGATGGAGCTCCATCTATCTGTTTCCACCGCCAGATGCGTCACTAATGTGCCACGTAGTGAACAAACTACGAGATTATCGAGGCTTAGTCTCGCTAATCGCGCCACTGTGGCCGGCGCAGTTGTGGTACCAGCAATTGAAAATGTGGTGCCCGGACCCGGTATCGCTTCCGGTCGGGTATTTCCACTTAGACACGATTGGCAACCTAGCGACCTCGCTGACTTTTGCATTATGGACATTCAGGAGGCCAAGTGGCTAGCACCATACGGTAGAGATGTGACCAATAAATTACTCAATCAATATACTCAGTCTACAAAACGACAGTATCAATCACATTGGCAAGCCTTTACTTCTTGGATCGTTAGGACAGAACAAACTGTACCCTCAGTGGCATTAGTTTTTAATTATTTGAATTATCTGTTTGAGCAGAAACGTTTATCTGTGGTAACATTAAAAAATCACTTAACTGCGATTAGAGTGCCCTTTTTAGACCTTACGGGTCTTTCCATACCGGTGGCGGAGGAAACAGGTTTTATGAGAGCATGTTTTAAACTACGCCCACCTCCCCGTCAGCTCATGCCTACTTGGTCTCTGGACAAAGCTTTGTCTTTGCTTCACTCTCGTCTGTACCAAAATACTGCAGACTTTGCATTTCTCTTAAAAAAGGCGGTTTTCCTTTTGGCTTTGGCCACCGGAAACAGAGTGTCTGAGCTGGCGGCGATGAGCAACACACCTAATTGTCTTAGGTTTGGTAGACTTAATGAATGTATTTCCATTGCACCCTCCCCAGGTTTTGTAGCCAAGAATGAGCATAGTGCACACGTGTTTTCTGAGTTCACGGTGCCGGCGTTAAAAAGGGGAAAGGTGCATCATAATTTATGTCCAGTGCAAGCTCTAACCAAATATTTGAGAGTAGCTCCTCGAAACCCCCAAGGTGCTTTATGGGTAGCAAGTACGGGTAAACGCTTACTTAAACGGCGATTAGCCTCTCTTCTGGTAGAAGTCATTAAAGAAAGTAATCCCGGCGTTGTGGGTCGGGCCCACGATTTACGCAAATGGGCAGCCTCTTTACATTTCCTGAAATTTTTTTCAGTTGAAGACATAGCGTCCACGCAGTTGTGGGCGTCTAATCATACGTTTCTGTCTAGATACTTGTCAGTTGCTCTAGACAAACCTTCCTTACCATGTATAGCTTTAAGGCAGAGGGTCTAGGTGGCCCTGCAGTCACTTTTGTTTACTTTCACGGGAAAGGGGGGGGGGGGGGGGTGCAGTCAGTTGACATAGGACACCCTAGACCCCGCCGGAGTATGAGAGCTGTGATACAATTTAAGGTTAAAATGTGATATGAAAATTTCTCAGTGAGAAATTGTGCTAGTACAATGTTAAGTACAAAACAACGGTGTTGTTAGAGTAGTTTAGCTGCGAAAGCAATTTAATATTAGAATAATGGAGTTCCTTTGCAATTTATCTCCAAGTTTATGTTGGGGTTTATTATGTGCACATATAAACTTATAACTTGTTATTTTTTGTCACCACTCGTTGAGTGGGGTGCCTTTGTAACTACAGATCTGTGTTCAGAATCTTCAGGGTTACCCATTTTTTTTGTCAGGCAGGCTTCTTTGAAGCACGCACCTGCCTGAACCCCCTTTTTCTTGTATTTTTTCGGCCTACGCCGTTGTTAAATATATTTTCAAAAGTAAGAATACTATGTGGTTGTTTTTATTATCTGCTTTTCTAGAGTTATGATATGATTACGAATGTCCCCCTCCAGTCTTAGAAATCAGGCATGTTCGTCAATGATGGAGGGGCCACTAATAAATTATAGGTTTGACTCCTGTAAGGAGATAAAGAAAACCTAATATTTAGTAGTGGCCCCGTAATCATTGACGACTGGGGCCCTCCCGACCGTCCCCTTCCCATTCGTTGATGTATTGAGGATTTTGGTTTACTTGATATGTCAGTGAAGGAAGAATGACGCCTGAATCAGCGTCTGGTCAGAGATCCACACAAGTACATCCACGATATGATGGAAAGCTTATTGGATAGTTATTCTTATTTTATTTTTGTTTTTATTTTTTACAAAGTTTTTTCGTAGTGAGAACCCAATTCATAATGACTGAAGCCATGAGTGAGGTCGCGTGCGCTCATGATGAAGGCTCCTCAGTTTTTAAATGCTCTGCGCGGTAGATTCAAAACTACGGCGGATTAGTGTTTGAAGAGGATGCCTTATGTAATAGGCATGTTCGTCAATGATTACGGGGCCACTACTAAATATTAGGTTTTCTTTATCTCCTTACAGGAGTCAAACCTATATTAGTGCGGTGTGACTGGCCAGCACCGGTCAGTGTGTCGCTCTTGAAGTCATCGTTGTTGACTATAGCGATAGCAGGCTTACCCTCAGCTAGTTCGAAGGGGCAATCAGATGAGCACTTGAGGTCATTGACCACCCAAAAATCTCGCAGCATAAGTACGTCATTGTAACTGATGCCCAGTCCATCTTTGTGCATTATGTCGACTATCTCCCTACTCTTGGTCAGTCCATGTAGCAAGACAGAGAGATTTATCTCAAATGCAGTGTGTTTTCCAGTGATGTAGCTTGTGAGGATAGATGCAATCGATCGGACGGATGGACTGTCATCAATTGCAGACTTATTTGGGTGTTTCAGCCATGTGAGCAGCTTCAGCAGGAGCTCACTGAGGTCTTCTTCTCTCTCCAACTCATGTATATATGGGAGCCAGGGAATAGTATTTGTCCTGATGACTTGCTCTTTGAGTCGTGCCGCAACATTCATCACCAACTGATCATTGCTGACACCCAATGAAGATATTGCCGCCTCGATGTATGTACCTGCTGCTGTTGTATCATATACCAGTTCACTCACATTCTTTTGAATGCGTTCATGAAATCTGATGTCTTCCCCAAATTCATTGACGAGAATTTCCTTTAAGTAGCTGGATTTTACTACTGAGTTATGTCCGTGATTTGAGATAATGCGCTTATAGTCCTGCAGCAGGCCTTGCAGTGTGCGAATTTCATGGTCTTTGAAGATGACTTGACGAATATGATGAAAGAAGAGAGCTTGGGCCTCTCGGAGGTTTACACGCTGCAGATGTTGAGTGCTTTCATCTGAAAGGGGCTTGTGGCCGCTTACATATTTGCGCCAGCACGCACGATGGTAGCGGATTTCCAACCCAAATGCTGTTTGACTATCTGGGATGGATGCAATCAGAGTGTCAAGTCTCAATCTCATGACCTCATCTTCCAGACGGACAGTATGTAACTTGAATTTAGTCCAGGCATCTACTGTTGATAGGAGTAAAATCTGCTTGTCACGATCACTACTCTTGTATGCCCCTTTCATGCACCACACACATAGAGTCTTATCGTGAAGGACACCCATACTGGAGCGGAGCCTTTTAGGTGCACTGGCCTCTGGGGAAGGGTCTTGTTGATCTGATGCTTCATCTCTTTCAAGACGTTCCTCGGATTTGTGTTTGCGTTTTTCGGCTTGAGAGAGCTTGCGCTTGCTGGATAATGATGCGTAACAAGTGCTATGCATGTGGTGACCCTTTGGTCCCTTCTCCCAATCCACATTTTCATGTATATGTTGAAACTTATCAAGTTCTTTCCATTGTAAAGACTTTTCCCGGATGGATTCCCACTTCTCAGGTGTAATGTTTTCCAAACGATCATCTGCGGTACATCGCTTACCACAGAGTAAAATGCACTTGTATTAATTTAATGTCTTGTCTGGTAACTCTTCACTCTCTCTTCTATTATCCATTATTTCGGTCACTTCACAAGTCGGCGATTTTCATCAGATGGGCATGCGATCCATCTGAAACAGTAAAAAAGTAATATTAGATATACACCGCAGGCAGAGAACAACAGTGATGATAGCAGCGAAAGTGAGGACATGATTCTGATAGTGGCTCATACAGTGAATCATGTAGTGACAGTGAAGTGGCAGATTAGTATGTACAATTAGTATACTGTAATACAATACAATAACAATACAATATACAATACAATACAATACAATACAATACAATAACCATTCCAGTGGATTTGTAATGCCAGAATTAGTGAAAAAAGACACCTCATTCGTCCTTGTAGCTCATCTGATGCCAGAGATATTACATTTATTGTTTTTCAAGATGGCGTTGGTGGCCATTTTGAATATTGGGCTCAAGCAGAGTTAGCCGTTATTTTTCAGAGGGTCATAGGAGCTAATTTTCCTTTAAAATTGTTCAGGTTGTCAAATCCATCGAGAGAAAAAGGTAGGAACAAAATGGTCACGGATTCCAAGCAAATGACCCTACTATACTCACTACGAAAAAACTTTGTAAAAAATAATTATTAACTTAATCTATCTATCTATCTATCTATTACCTGACGCCGTGATCCCCGAAGGGGTGGCCACGAACGAACCGCCCCCATGCACCTCTGTCCCCGGTCAGTCGACGCCCCTCCCCCCAACCAGCACCGTCTATCAGAGTGAGAACTGAGCGATCTCTGCCATACCCATAGCTTACTCTGACTGTTCCTTTTACTTATATATTTTCTAGATCTCAAGTGACGGCGTCTCATCCGTGGATTGACCTCCCAATCTACCAAGATTGGAAGCCAAAGCATCACATTTTTCCTTTGCCCCTCAACTTTCTCTTCATAATTGCTGAGGGGCACAGGGCCCTGGGTGGGGCTTTGGTTTCCCGGGCGTTTCCGCACCCTCCTCAGCTTCCCGCCATGGAGTGGCTTCGGTCACCCAGGCTTTATTGTGGTCAGCAGGGAGGGTTCTGTGGGGGCGCTCGGTTATGGCCTTGGCCTTGCTCGGGGCCTTGGGGCTGTTCGGCCAGGCAGCTTGGGGAACAACAACAACCAGCACCGCCTTCGTTCATATACTTCCTCACTCCATCCTTCCACCTCTCTTTCGGTCTACCTCTCCCTCTCTGTCCCTCCACCTCGCTCTCGTACACCCTCTTAGTCATTCTCTCGCTTTCCATACGTTCCATATGGCCGAACCATCTCAAGTTGGTTCCTTTTCACACTTTCCAGCACATCTACCTCCACACCACACCTCCTTCTTACTTCCTCATTAGTCTGTCTATCCCTCCATGTAACTCCGCACGCACTTCTTAGGTAATTCATTTCAACTGCTCTCACTCTTGGTCTGAGTCTCTCACCCAACATCCATGCTTCGCTTCCGTAAGTCAGTGTCGGGATTACCACACTGTCATGCAAGGACTTCTTCACTTCCATACTGATCACCCTATTTCTTGTTACTGCTTTCAGCATTCCTACAACCCTCTTCCCCTGTTGTTACCCTCTCTCGCACTTCTTCATCCATAGTCCCATCTTTATTCAACACACTGCCCAGATACTTAAAAGAGTTGACAATCTCCATAGCCTGACCGTTCAGTTTCACCTCACACTCTGTGACTTCACCCCTTTCGAAGACCATAACCTTGCTCTTCCCCGCATTTACCTTCAAATTCTGTTTTTCGCACACTGTTCCAAACTCATTTACCAGACCCTGCAACTCCCATTCATTATCACTCATCAGAACTGTATCATCCGCAAACAGCAGTATAGGTAGCTTCCACTCAATTCCCTCCCTTTTCAGTGATAGGCCTACACCAACATCCACTGCTCTTGATAGTATTTCTTTCATGACTCCATCCATATATACAGTAAACAACCTCGGGGACATCACACACCCCTGTTTCAAACCAACATTCAGGTCAACGAACTCGCTCTGCTCACTCTCCACACGTACTGACGCCTTTGCACCCTCATACATGCTCTTCACTGCTTTCAGCAACTTGCCATCTACTCCGTATATTCTAAGTACTTTCCACAAACCTTCTCTATCCACTCTGTCATAGGCCTTCTCCAAGTCCATAAAGGCAACATACACCTTTTGTTTCCTCTCCAGATATTTCTCCACAACACAATTCAGGGTAAAAATCTGATCTACACATCCTCTTCCCTTCCTAAAACCTCCCTGCTCGTCGCCTATCCATATCTCCGTTCTCACTCTCACTCTCTCAATCACTACCCTACTGTATACCTTCCCTACTACGGGCGGGTGCCCAACCCCGAAAGGGGTTGAAATAGGAGAGCTATCCCCCCGCCAAAGGCGGCTTTCTAGGAGCTTTCCTAGCTGATGCTGAGAGGATTGGGTTCTAGTCATGTGGTGATGGGCTGGTCTATCAGAGTGAGAACTGAGCGATCTCTGCCATACCCATAGCTTACTCTGACTGTTCCCTTTACTTATATATTTTCTAGATCTCAAGTACGTGTCTCTTCCGTGGATTGACCTCCCAATCTACCAAGATTGGAAGCCAAAGCATCACATTTTTCCTTTGTCCCTCAACTTTCTCTTCATAATTGCTGAGGGGCACAAGGCCCTGGGTGGGGCTTTGGTTTCCTGGGCGTTTCCGCATTCTCCTCAGCTCCCCGCCATGGAGTGGCTTCGGTCACCCAGGCTATATTGTGGTTGGCAGGGAGGGTTCTGTGGAGGCGCTCAGTTATGGCCTTGGCCTTGCTCGGGGCCTTGGGGCTGTTCGGCCAGGCAGCTTGGGGAACAACAACAACAACAACAACTACGCTTAGAAGACATATTCCTCGGTGGTTACCACACACTCCTCTTTCCCCTTTGCCCTTATATAGGGGGACTATTATGCCAGTCTTCCAGTCATCGGGTGCACTCCCCTTCTCCCATGCTAGTTTGCAGATTTTCCATACCCATTTGATCACTATCTCACCACCATACCTCAACATTTCCCCACACACTCCATCTGTTCCTGGTGCTTTCCCCAACTTCCACTCTTTTCATGGCTTCCCACACTTCTGACCTCCTGATCCCCACCTCCTCCTCCACTACTTCTCTTCTTCTCCCTCCCATACCATATCCAGCTATGTTTGCTGGCTCTTCATTCCTTACATTTAGCAACTCATGAAGTACTCCCTCCATCTTTCGACTCTCTCTTGCTTCTCGGCTAGCATTCTCCCATTCTTATCTTTCACACCCTTACTGTTTCCCTTGCTACCTTCCCTAACTTTCTTGACTTTTTTTCCAGAACAGTTTCTTACTCTCCCTCCATTTTACACTCAGATTCCTTCCAAATTCCTCATCTACTCTTCTCTTACTTTCCTTCACTACTCTCTTCACCACCCTCTTACTCTCCACGTACCTCGCTCGTTCTGTCT